>SNVD02002351.1:0-163147 GCA_013180625.2 Boswellia sacra | reverse complement strand
TTTGTGATGAAAATGGTTTGAACATAATTTTTCTGCACTTAGAACTCCACAACAAAATGGTGTTGTTGAGAGAAAAAATAGGACTATCCAAGAAATGGCTAGGACCATGTTACTTGAAAATTTTTTGCCAAAATATTTTTGGGCGAAGCCGTTAATATTGCATGCTTTATAATCAATAGAGTTCATATTAGAGCTTTAATAAAGAAAACTCCTTATGAACTTTGGGAAGGAAGAAAACCCAACATTGGATTTTTTAAAGTTTTTGGATGTAAATGTTTTATTTTAAACACTAAGGATAACCTTGGAAAATTTGATACAAAAGCCGATGTTGGAATTTTTGTTAGCTACTCCAACCATAGTAAAGCATATAGAGTTTTTAACAAAAAGACTCTTGCTATTGAAGAATCTATGCATGTTGAATTTGATAAAACTAATGTGATTTCTTCAAAGAATTTAGATAATGATATTGTTGAGGTAGAAAGGCAAATCAAGGAATCAAGGCTTGATGAAAAGAGCCAAGATGAATTACAACTTCAACAAGAAAAGCTTGAGGAAGTAAATGATTCTTCCCAAAAATTACCAAAGGAATGGAGGTACGCAAAAGCTCACCCTGAAGATCTCATTATTGGTGAACCATCACAAGGTATGAGAACTAGATTTTCTTTTAGGAACTTTTGTAATCATTTTGCATTTGTCTCTCAATTTGAACCAAAATCTTTTAAAGAAACCGAAAAAGACAAAAGTTGGATTTTGGCTATCCAAGAAGAATTGAACCAATTCTGAGAGAAATCAAGTTTGGGAAAATTAGTCCCTAGACCCAAATATGGACTAAACCCCTTAGTCAAGATAGATTGTGCATAATTAGAAGAGAATTAGGCATGTTGGATATGTTTTAATTTTGCTTTAATATGATAATCTTTGAATGGTAGCATATGTTAAGGGGGAGAATATATTTAGGGGGAGTAGTTAATTTGATTACATCTTTTTGATGATAACAAAAGGGGAGAAATAGTTGAGTTGGATTGCTTATATTCATAACAAGTGCCATTCTTTTTGCTTATTGTTGATTTTATTTTCATTCTTGATTTTAGATTATATTTTAAAGCAATCAATGGTTTGTCATCATCAAAAAGGGGGAGATTGTTAGCCCTAAGGCTACATGATAATTTTGATGATAACAATACACATTGATTAATTGAGATTTACTAACATGTTTATTTATGTGCAAGAGTAAGATCATTGAAATAATTTTAAAATCAAGAAGAGGCTTATTAAAATGAAGTGTTGAAGCTAAGGAGAAGACTACATGTTAAAGGCACCAAAGTTTAAGAACAAGGATTGACTCAAGGAATGTGACACATGAGCAATGTTCAATCAATTGGTCATATATATCTCTACAAATATCCAAATGATGTGATTCTTGAGCCTTTGGAAAGCTTACTCAATTTATAACATTTCATATGTTTTAAATGAAATTCAAATTTCAAGTGCAAGGTTGTCCAAATCATCATGCAAGTTGAAAGACAAATGGAAGCAGCTGACATGAGCACCGAATACTCCTTTGGACATATCTTGAGCTAGAAAAATCAAAATGACTTGATTCTTATGGCATTAGAAAGATACTTAATGGGGCACATTTCACATTTTTTGAAGAAATTCAAATTTCAAATGGAAGGCCGACATAATTGACATGCAATTCGGTGGACTGACACAAAGAAGAAAAATCAACTCACATGAGCACCGAATGGTGTTTTGGCCATATCTTAAGATAGAGATATCCAAATTCTTTGGATCTTAATGTTTTGGAAAGCTTATTCAAATATGAAGATCTTTTATGTTTTGAAGAAATTCAAATTTCAAACGGAAGGCTGACAGAATTATCATTCAAGTCGGTGGACTGACACATGGAGGAAAAATCAAGTCACATGAGCCCGAATGGTTTTTGGCCATATCTTGAGCTACAGATATCAAATGCTTGATTCTTGATGCGTTGGAAAGCTTATTCAAATGTGCAATCTTTTATGTTTTGCAGATTTTCAAATTTCAAACGGAACATTGACAAAAATGGTAGACAAAATTACGGTTTTTTATGGTGGGCAGAAAATTTGGAGTTGGTGTCTTCACTTGATTAAGTTCATCCCATTTGCCTATAAAAGGAGCCCTTCTCCCATGCATTCAAGAAGTGAAGAGAAGCATTTATCAAGCAAAAAAAAAACAAGAGAAATATCAAGTCTAGAGAGCTTTTATATTATTTATCTACTCTTTGAAGAGAGTTATACTTTTGTTGTAAAAATTATCTTTGTTCTTGTATTGTGGTGAGAGTGAGATATTATTGTAAAGGATAATAGTTATCCTTGAGAGAACTCTTGTTGTGTGTTATCAAGAGTTGAAGGAAGTTGCCTTGGTGAGGTTGTTCATCAAGAAGAACTCTTGGTGTGGTGTTATCAAGAGTTGAAGGAAGTTGCCTTGGTGAGGTTGTTCATCAAGAAGAACTCTTGGTGTGGTGTTATCAAGAGTTGAAGGAAGTTGCCTTGGTGAGGTTGTTCATCAAGAAGAACTCTTGGTGTGGTGTTATCAAGAGTTGGAAGAAAAAGTCTTGGTGAGGTTGTTCATCAAGCAAGTTGTAAAGATTTCTACAACTTAGTGGAAAGCTTAGCTCGTGGAGCTAGGAGCCCGTGGACGTAGGCAAGGTTTGCCGAACCACGTAAATTGAGTTTGCACTCTCTCTATCCCTTTCCTCTTTACATTTACTTGCACTTGTGATTGTTCATCATTATTATTCTTTTGATTGCATCTTTGATAAATTCTAATTTCATCTTCTTCACCTTTATTTTCAAAGAAAGAGTGAACTAATTTTGATCTTTCAAGAAAAGTTTTCTAAATTCGTTTTGATAAATAAAAACCCAATTCACCCCCCCCCCCCCCCTCTTGGGTTGCCATACCTGGGACAACAATTTTCTCATAATTGAAATATTTAAAGGCTATTTGGTAAATGTCAAGTTTAAGTGTCAAAAGGATGATAATTATTATAAAAGAAATTATTAACTAAATATGTTTATATAAAATGTTGTATGTTAGACTAAATAAAATCATTAATAAGTAACATATAACCAATAAATAAAAAGTATTCATAACATTGAAAAAAATTCAAATGTCAACATAAAAAAAAAGTTAGCATAGAGTATCAATACACAAAATAATGTATGCAATAATAGTTTTAAAAGTAAGTTCATATCAATCATTCTAAAGAAGAATGGTAACGTTGACGAAAGTAGCCCACCACATGTGAAGAGGAACTTTTGGTATGATTCATAAACTCCTTATGAGCCTTTTCCACTCTTTCAATGACTTTATGTTGATCAAGAATAATTTGATCATGATGATCAATCCTTTAGAACAACTCATTATGTTGTGATGATGCTTGAGTGCTAAACAGTTGAGGACGATCTACCAAATCCTTAACAAAGGCATAATTCTTCTTAATATACCCTTACTCAAATTTCTTCATCAGATAGTTTTTTAGCTCCTTCTAGCAAAGATCGTTCTTTCATTTTGTCCGACATAATTCAAGAAATTATTTCAAATTATAATTAAAATATATCCATATAACTAAGCTATATAATTAAAAATGAAAAGACTAATTATAATCAACACGAGATTACGTATATAAACTTCTATCAAAAAATTACATCATTCAGATATATTTTGTTGTCTATAAAGAAAAAAAAATCATGTTTGGCATTAGCTTTAGTTCTAACTCATTCTGTTTCCCCACTCTAATGCATTTGACAATAGAAATCATTTGGTCCAAGAACCTCTCCAAGTTCTTCTCCCTTTTAAAAAATAAAATAAAATAAAGTAAATATGGAGTTAACAGAAAAAATTAAATGGCAGCTAGTAAGCAAATAATTTTTCTTATGTAAGTTTAGTACCAGTTCTTTCACATGGTAAACATAACTCTTCGATCCACCAAGATGAACAGCAGTCAAGTTCTCACTATTCTTTTTATTTGTTTATGATTTTTTCTACATTAAGATTTTAAGATAGATATATTAGATAAAGTCATGATAAATCAAATAACGTAAAACTTGTTTGCCTTGAAAGCATTACTAGCAAATCAATCATATAAAAGCTATCAATCATGTTGGGTACAAACAACTTTTTTAGGTCAATTCTTTAATGCCTCTTCACCAATTAGCTATTTCTCAAATTCTTTTTTGAGAGTGTGACGAAAACTTGTGAACCTGCTAGAAATTTTTTCTCGAAGTATTATGTAACATATGGTTTGAAGACATCAATATCAAACTTGTTCTGCAATAACGATAAAAACATAACATAAAAAAATGTTTAGTAAATATATCAATATTGTATTAATATCTATTTACCATTTTAAGATATTAAGACTTACAATGAGACGGTCAAACATTTTTTTTCACTTTGTTGCCTCTAAGGCAAAAAGTCTAATCACAATACCTATCTCACTTTCTAACTCAGTGGCATTGGGACCAATTGGCCTCATGTCCCCTTCATTAAAGTCAATATAGAGCTTAGCTTTTGTGTCATTCAATATTCGCTCACATCCACACCATTTGATTTTCCTCAAATATTCTTTTTTAGTTGTAGAATATGTATTAATAAATTTGTAATAATAACATTAAAATAACATGTATTTCACTAATACTAATAATTTTAAAAAGATGCATAGACATCATAATTGTTGAAAATGAAAAATTTTACAAAAAAATCAATACCAAGACTTGTCTTAGAAGCATGTGAAGCTGGAGGGCGACGTTTAGAACTAGGAGCTATGCTTATAACCTATCATAGTCATTCAAAAGTTAATTAAAACCTTATATATGTTCGTTACTAACCCGACCTTTGAAGCATTTTGGAAATTCTTCTTCTTGTGTTTCATAGACGTTAGGATGATTTTGTGACCTAATTCCTTAGCATGATCACTACATTAGATAAACAAATAATTTAGAAACAAAAAAGTTTCTAAAAATTATATTTATAAAAGAAAGAAAAGTAATAGTTACTACTTACTGTAGATATAGTTGTATCTTATCGCAGTTATTCAAGACATACCAATGAGCTTTTTTTAAGAGCTTAAATGGCAACTCTATTAATATCCATAAATCTAGTAACTCAACGTTTTGTGAAAAGATTGAAATTTGACAAACATCTTCTTAGTTTCCTTGATCGTTATTTCGTTTGCCACGATTGAACCTTGCTTCAATTCCTCGCAGATACATTGAACAAAATATTAAAGCTTCTTTCACAATATATCCTTCTGCAATTGATCTTTCAGGAGTACTTTATTTCTCATACATATTTTTTAATGTTCATAAATATCTTTTGAATGGATACATCCATTGATGTACAATGGGTCTAGCTAATTTTGCCTCCAATGGAAAATGAAGAGCCAAATGAACCGTAAAATAGAAGAATGCTAGTGGAAATATCTTTTCAACCTTACAAAAGATCAACATTATTTCTTTTTCTAACTTATCTGAATCACTTACATGTAATATTCTAGCACAAATCTAGTGAAAGGAGTGGCATAATTCAATCAATGTAGTATAAACATCTTTTCGTAAATAGAGACATATTCTAATATGAAGCAGTCTTTGTAACGGAATATGACAATCATGACTTTTCAAGCCTGTTATTTTGCCATCCTTCATATTCACATTCTTTGTAATGTTTGATGTATAACCAAATAGAAACTTTACCAATTTCAAGAATCGACAAAAACATTTTCTTTCATTTAATGTAAATGCATAAGATGAATGTGTGTGAACGGGACTTTTGTCTCGTCGACCAATTTCGACCACGACAATATGTTAAGGTCTTATCGACCTAAGAGAACACAAATCGAGCAACAAAGGCAGTTATAGAGAATAAAATAGAGTCTCTACCCATGTTCTAACCATGGAAAAATAGTGAGCGATAGTAGTCAGATCACTTACTTCTGAACCTAAACTAGCTTTACTCCTTCAGAGATAGGTTTAGAAAGTTAGGTACGAGATTAACCTCACCCGGATATGAATCCAGCCTCCATTCAGATTTGCTAAGTCCAAAGTTTTTATTATATTAAAGTTTACTCCATTAATCCTAATTCATTTTAACATACAATTGATTTTATCTTACTTATCATGTAAGGTGAGGATATGTTATGCATCAAAAGAAAGGAGGAATGAGAATAGAGTTACATTTCTAGAGAATATGGGAAATGGGGAAAGGGATTACATCAATTCTTAAAAATGCATAAAATAAAAGGGGAAGGTAAAAGGTGTGGAAACCATCCACTTTCATCCTACAATTAACCACAATAATAAAATAACATGAGCGAAACATAAAATAGAACATAATTTAAGTGTTAAAAACAATCATAAATCAGGGCACAAACAAAATGGATGAGACCTAATTAAGCAATAAATCCCTTAGCATCAGATGTGAGTCCATCTATTACTTATTAGATCCCAACTCATAAAACATCAAGAACAAAAGGAAATCATGACATTAATTCAAAAGATTAATAAACTCCTAAACATGCTATCTAATTGTCATATCATCTTCATGCTATTCTAATACAAATATATCTAAGAAAACATAGAATAAGCATGGCAATGACACAAATAACAATAAGTGAGATACTATCAAAGTAATGACTCCTCAAAAAAAATTACGAGTTTGTCATTACTTATCAACTCTCATTGATCAAGAAAAAAAGAAGAGAAAAAGAAAAAGATACACTTTCGCTTAATCATGATTCTAATCACTCAAAGGAAAGAATAAGACATGCATAATCAAATCATAAATAAGTCACTCCTAAAGCATGCTTCTAATGATATATCAAACATGGCATTGCATATTAACATGTTTTTAAGAAAAGAAAAGGGAAAAGCATGGCATAATTCAAATCATAGTTCATATCAAAGAAAGGGTAGAAGAAGAAGAAATGATCATGGTATAACATAAAACAAAGTTCATTTCAAGGTGATGGTGCCTCACTATCGATTGTGGGTCTACCATCACACATCCATGAACAAAAAAGAAAGAATTGAAGAAGAAAAATTGATCATTATATAATAAAGACATAGTAATAACATTCTTAGCATGAACATGTTATTACTCATAATCCTAGCATGATTTTAACATATATAACATCATAATATAAATAAACCTAAGCATGATTCTAACATACAATACCTAAAACATGCACTCTAGCATATCAAAAAAATAAACAATCCTAAACATGATTCTAAGCAAACAAATAAACACAGAAATGCCCTTAGGACTTACCCAGATTTTGGCACTACGAGAAGTAGAATCTTGACTTCGACAAGGTGTCTTAGAATAATCTAAACCTGAGACATCGAGAACTTCTCTAAGGAACTCCAAAAACCTACCCAAAGTCTTTCAATTTCCTACTCTCTAAACTCTTAAATAACACTCAAATGGTGTGAGAATTAATAGATTTTGATACTTGGATGAATAGTAAAGGATCTCTTATATAGCCATCATATGAGCACCCAAAATGATGTAAAATCAATGTGAGATTCATGACAACAGGAGTGCACCTGTCTCCTAGGCGTGCGTCTGTTTTGTCTTAGCTGACAGGCATGTGCCTGTTTATAAGTATAAAATCCTAATTCCTGACACGTGGCTAAATCTAAGACAAAACCCTAGAAAACAGGCATTCGCCTGTTCTGGACAAGTTTTCGCCTATCCCTAATTTATCTTAAAGTTTTACACAAACTCTAATTTTCTACTTTTGAACTGTGTTTAATCATTATTTCCCATACTTTTTTGTCATCCTAATGTCTCTTTTTGGAGTTCTGGTGTCTTTCGGAGCCAACTCTGCATCTGATAAGTGTGTCTAGTTATCATCATTTGATATTTAAACCATAAGCCAAATTCTAGTGATTACAATGTGGCTTCAAACATCTTAACCCATCGACTTTTAAGTGTAGCTCCTTTCTAATTTTCAAATTTGTCAAATCTAATGGTGCAATAGTTGTATCTTTTGTTTTCCCCTCTATATTCAACAATGTGCCAACAATATTATTACATATGTTGTCTCTATGTGCATTACATAAAGATCATGTCGTATTTTAAGTTTTGACCAATATTCCAACTTAAAGAAAGTAATTTTCTTTGTTCAATTCAATTCCCTAGGAGTATGCTTTCTCTTTTTGTCAACACAATTTAGATTTTTTCCAAGTTTAACAGGCTTCACACTTTCAGGTTGAGCCAAAATCTCATAACTTGACAACAATTTAGATGCAAAATGATCTTCCTATTTCCCATTATATTGTTTACTTTTGTGCTAAGAATGGTTTATAGGCAAAAATTGATGATGACTGATATAACGTAGTTTATTTCTCAATGGTTACGATGATGTGTTCTCATTACAAACTCGGTATGCCTTGTTGCCCTTTGTGCTCCAACCAGACAAGTTGCCATATAAAGAAAAGTCATTAACAGTCCACAAGTGACATGCATGTAAGCAAACATTTTATTCTTTGGACTTATCATACGTGTCAACACCATCTATCCATAAGTTCTTTATTCCATCAATTAATCATTGAAATAAGACATCAATATCCTTTTCATGTGCTTGTGGGCTAGGAATAAGAAGGGACATAATAAAAAATGACTCTTTCAAAGATTTCCATGGTGACATGTTAGATGGAACAAGCACCACTAGCCAGATGTTGTAAATATTGCTCATATTACCAAATTGGTTAAAACTATCCAAACCAAAGCCCAAACGTACATTTTGAGGATCTTGAGCAAAGCGAGGATACTGCTCATCAAAGTCATGCCAACTTTAAGAGTCAACATGATGTCTAAATATATCATTTGCAACTACTCATTTCTCTTTATGTTGCTTCATATCAAAAGTTGTATGCTTTGACATAAACAACCTCTGTAATCTAGGTTTTAAAGAAAAATATTGTAGTATCTTATGTGGAATTCTTTTTTGTTTCCTATCATCAACTTAATAGCTAGGCTCACCACAAACAGGATATGTTTCAATCTTCTCATATTTTTTCCAATATAATGCACAATTATATTTGCAAACAAGAATGGATTCATAACCTAATCCTAGATCACGTAGCATTTTTTTAGCCTCACAGTGAGAGTTGGGAATATTTGAATCTTTAGAAAGAAAATCCTTTAGGAATTCAAGCAACATATCGAACTATTTGTTACTCCAATAATTAAAAACTTTTTATGCATTAACTTTATAATATAGGTAAAAAAAGGGTTATGCAACTTGAAGACACTTCTTCACTTGCCATACCGAATAATCATTCAAAATCTAGAGAAGTATTTCTTCTTATATTACTAGCTTCCCCTAAACCCATATTTGTATTCTTATTTGTCACCTCAAAGACATCATGCAACATTTCTATACACTTATCATCACTTTGATCATTGGCGTAAATTTCATTGTTTATGTTCTCATCCAAATTGACATTATTTGTTCCAATTTCTTCTCCATGATGTATCTATTTGTGATAATTTTTAGAGAATCTATATTAGAACAAATGTTGTTGGATAGTTGATAAACCAAGTACTTGAGTATTTTGACAATCTTGACATGGACAAAATGTCTTTTTCTCATGGTTTAATCAATTTTTTGCTTTGTCAAAAAGGATTGAATACCTTCTTTATATTCCTTACATAATCTATTAGGCATCCATATCCAACTCCTATCCATCATCAAATTCTATTTAAATGGATTAATCATTATTAATATAAAATTTAGAATAATATCTATTGTTGTATTTAAAAATCCTAAATTAATATTATTTTATTCTTATATTAGTATGGATTAATCATTATCAACACTTGATATAATGCCAATGTACACTTGACCCCACTAAAATTAATGACTTTTTAACCTTAAACTTTTCTTTAACTGTTATTCTAAACATTTTTGAAAACCAAATTGTAATAAAAAGCTAATTCCAAATAAAAACCTCAGTTGAAAAAAACACAATGCAATTACCCCAATTTTAATCTGACTTCTTTAAAAAAAATCCTAAAAGAGAAATGACACAATTGAATTGACTTATTAGGAAAAAAGCTAAAACATAAATCATAAAATCAGTTCTTATTTCTTAATCTTCTATTCTATAGGTGTGCACCATAGCTGGTAATGTTGTAAGTCTATGATGTCTGCCATGGCTAGCGTCTCGGTGGAAGGGTATCGGTTATGGTTGGTGGTGGTGGTGGTTGGCCAAACCATGGTGGAAATGGTTTTTTTGTTTGGCATAGAGATGGTGGTCATGCGTTGTATGGTAGTTATGTTAAACTATCTTTCATATCGTAGTGGTGCTTCATTTGTTTGGGTTTTACGTGCTTCTGGGTTTTAGTGGTGTTATTTGCTAGGGTGGTGGTCCTTACAGGTCATGGGTTCATGAAGATTGGTTGTGGGTTTTGATGTGTTTGGTTGGGTGGCCAGCTGTTTGTTTAGCCATAGGGATCATGGCCAATGTGTAGCTAGATCTAGGTTAATGGTTGCTCGATATTGGTTTTATGGTTGCTAGGTTCTAGGTTATAGCTTCTGGAGTTTTAGGATTCATGGCATCTGGGTTTTCATTTCATAATTGTTTTGCTTTGGGAGTTCATAGCTGCTCTATATTATTTTAGATATTATACCTTATTTTAAAATTATTATTAATAGTGAAGCATTAATTGACATAATGCTAGTGGATAGTGGGAGCCAGTAATTATATTTAGTGGGGTCATTAAAAAAAAGAAAATTTATTTGTGGTATCTACTGTTTGCGGGTTTTAAAGTTTATTATAATATTAAATAATATATTAACAAATTGATTGTAATTTATTTAATATAATTTTTCCCTATATGCAAGAACGTTTTTAAATGAATGACTATGAAAAATTACTTTCATAAATTCAGGATTGGAAGCACAAGCTACGACACATGATACTTAAAACATAACAAGCAAGTAATCGATGTGAAAAATTCACGAAAAAAATAATATATTAACAGTATAAATGAAAAATTCAATCATATTCACAAATTTATTTTACTAATTCAATATATTTAAGAGATTAATACAAATAAGAAAAAGATATAACTCATACTTAAGAAATTATTTACCTTTCAGAAGCTTACAAATTGATCCACCAACAAATAGCCTTCTACTTGTGACAAGTTTATCCATAAACCAAATAGCAACCCAAGCTCCAAAGCCTTCACCAAGCGATTTAACTTCTCTTCCACACCACTAGCAATCTTGAGTACCCAGTCGATCTAACTTCAAAAGATTGAAGGATTCAACATGCATGTGTAATCAACAAAGATGAAAGAAAAGAAAAGAGTTCGTTATGCTAATTGATGGTATTGATATGTGTAGAAGAAAAAATTATAGTGATAGGAAAAAAAATGTGATATTCTAGTGCTTAATTTCTTATGTAACATGAAGACAAAAGCAATGGAAAGAAAGACATGGTGCATGACATGATAAGTAATCAAGCTAACAATTTAAAAAAAATTAAAATTTACAAACCAATTAGGTAGCTGAATGCTAGGAAAGGAATATGGGATCTATTTTAATAAACAAAATTGTGTATAATATTTTTTATGTAATATATTTAGGAAAAGAATTTGAGAGGAATACAGTTAAGGAAAGGTATAGACATTGTTCTCATCCTTTCCTAGCATATTTCTACTCAAAATTATTGAAAAGAATTACATAAAAATCATAAAATTTATGTGACTAGTGGAACCTACTTCTATTGCTTGATTGCTTAAAATTATATATATGTAAAGGTTATATTGACTTGCTTGCAAAGATTAAATTTGTGTTACCAGTGGAACCTGCTTCTATTGCTTGATTGCTTAAAATTATATATATGATATTTATACAGTATATGATAACTTGATTGCTCGAGGTATTAATGTGTCATTTAAGGATGATAATTTGATCCATTTTGTAATAGGTCCTATTGTAACCTATAAAGATTGAGCAGGAAAAGACCCACCTAATGATAAATAAAGGTAGGTTTGTGATAAAACTCTATTGCCCCAATTAAGGTAGAGTTTGAGGTTGGTTTTAAGCATAATTTGCCGGAGTAGCCTAATCACATATGATGCAATTGAAAAGTTTTTAAAGTTAAAGGGGAAAAGTTGATTTGTTAATTTATAATATGGTCAAACAAATTTCTAACCAAGATCTCATAGTTGGTCGATTCTTAGTCTAAGTATAATCCATCTTGTTGTGAAAGATCAATCCGGGAGGGCACATGTGAGGTTTAAAGATGCCTGGTTCTTTCCATTATATTATTAGAGCAAGTGAGACTCGAGCAAGATGATGAAAACCTTGATAAATAATAGTAAATTTAGGGATGGCAATGGGTAGGATAGGGTAGGGTAAGGATGCTAGTATTTATACCTTACTCTTTTAAAAAAATTGAAATCTATAAGTACTAGAATTTTTCTGATGGTTTGAACACCCAATGATGATAGGTAGAGATATCAACTAGAGATGGATCATGATTGGAAAAGTACCTTAGAATTCTGAAAGAAACACTTAAAGGGTGAGAAAGGGTCAAAATAAGCAATAATAGGCATTGTACTAGTCCAGATAGGTCTCACACTTATTCTTTAGGTTCTAGATGGGCCCACTCTTGTTTAGATAGGTTCGCTCATGTTCGTTAGGGCTCACTCCTATTGTTCAACGTTGTCAATAGGCACACACTTATTGTTTAAGTTTAAGAACATGTGCAAGCTTGTTGTCTAGGATTCGCTCGTGTCAACTACAGTTGAATAGGCACCACGCCCATCAGATAGGGTTGAATGGGCACACGCATGTTGCAGCGTATCCCACATTGTTTAAAAATCTTACTACAAACAAAAAAGACAACGATATAAAGGGAGGCAGACACAGTTCCCAGGTCATTGAATATTGCATATCCTCACACAAAAAATTGAGTGACAAACGATCCAAAGAGTTAGTTAACAACCCTAGTTGGGAAGTTTTGAGAACTTTTAGCATTCCTAAGACTTTTTGTCCCTAATTTTGGGGCTTAACCAATATATTCCTTTTTAAAAAAGTGTTTATAGAGGAGTTTTAGGGCATTGGAAGGAAGGATTCTCTTTGGTCAATTCAAAAAGTCGGTAAGTTCTCTTAGGGCTTTTACTTGTTTATTTAATTATTGTTTTATTATTGTTTCTTATTTTAAGTTTAATTTAGGTTAACCCGTAGGGAGTGGTGTATACCTAATTGATATACACCCTAACCAAGGAGGTTAATTGCCTAATCAATATGCATATTAATCTCTATAAAAAGGGTAGGGACTTAGGTATGTGTCCTTCACCATAGATGTTATATTTAAGTATATTCATTCTGTTATTTAGTTATTGCCTTTTAATTTATTAATGCCCATTCTTTCCTTCTCCTATTTTTTATTTATTTTGGGCTTATTGTTTAGGTTCATGTTTATTTATGCTTTACTTTATATACTTTATTCTAATCATGATTCTCCTTCTTATTCTTGATTTTTTGTTGCATGACCCAATGAGTGGATGTAAACCTACAAATAAGTGCCTTTTGGCATGGTGGGAACCACTCAAGGCAGAGTCTCTTTCTTTATTCTGCTTTCTTGTTTTAACTTATGTTTTTTATTTATGCTTTTACTTATGTTCTTTATTTTTATTTATTTTATTTCCTTATTTAATATTTTTTTTATGTATGCCTTCTTTTCTCCCTTATTCTCTTCATTGGGTTTGATGGGTGAATGTGTGCCAATAAGTAAGTGCCCTTGTGGCATGGTGGAAAACACCCAAAGAAAAGCCCTTATTTTCTTTTCTTTTCTTTTATTTATCACTATTGATATGACAAAGTGATAGCATCCAAAGCTATGAGCGGTCATTCAAGGTACATGTAATTGAGTACACTACCAACAAGCCATGCTTAGGACATGCACTTATGCATTTAATTCTTTGTTATTTGCTTGTTACTAACATGTTTTATTTTTTTGCCTTTGCATATTTACTTGTTTTATTTGTTTATTTTGTTGCCCTTTGTTATTTGTTACACTTACTTTATTATGTTATTTTATGTCCATTATGCCTTGCTTTATTTTGGAGAAATAGCTTAGCGTTGCTTTCTTTCATTTCAATTCGTACTTTCTTTATTATTTCTATTATTTTCCTTATTTTATCTTTAGTTATGAAGAGGCTTTTTATTTTTGTTGCAAATGATGTAATCCATTCCCCTCTTTCCCCATATTAGAAAAATGTTGTAATCCATTATCCTCCCTCTTTCTTTGTATGTGCAAAAATGCTTATCACCTCATATGCTAAACAAGATAAATATGGTTGTGTGCTAAAACTAGAGGATCAATTGGACAATTATTAACACATTAAAACTTTGAACTCGACAAATCCTAGTAGAGGTCGGATTACTTCCGGGTAGGTCAAAGGCTCATACCTAACTTTCTAAAGTCCTCTGTGAAAGGTTGAATACAGTTCAGTTTCATAAACAAAAGATCGGACTGTAGTCATCTAATATTTCCCTTGGTTACTAGCCGGGTGACAACTTCACATTATTCTCCAGTCTTGCCTTTATGGCTTGTGTTTCTTTAAGTCCCAAAAAGACTTTGACACAGTGCCTACCCGCACCTTTTAAAGGTCTAAACTTTTATTCCTATACCCTACCCTTAAAAAATAAATGCCTATACCCTACCCATTTATAAAATGGTACTTATAGGGTCTAATCGCAAAACAATACTAATAACTTAATTATATCGAACGATTTGTCAAAATCATTTCAATCACAAATCACAAAACCATATAACACAAAATCAACATAGTCCAAAAGTAAAATAATGTCTAAGTATATGTCATGAATATTAATTCTTATATATGAATACTAAACAAGTCCTAGAAACACATGCATGATGAAACAAAATCCCAAAAATATATAAATATATATAAAAAAATTAAATAGACCATTATAAAATAATGTTCAAAAATTCAATTAAAATAATAATAATAAGAACAACAACAACAACAATAATTATAATTTTAAATAGGCATTTAAAGGGTATGGGTAGGATCTATACTCATACCTTCATCCTATCCAAACCCTTAAAATTGATATCCATACCCTCCCATAAAGGTATGGATAGGCGGATAGATGGTACGTGAGTGTAATTGTTATCCCTAAGTAAAATCTTGTTCTTTTATCTTCTTTCATACGAAAGTTGACCAACCTCTAAATGAACAGATAGAGCCGCTTCCTATCCCCAATTACATATCCCTATTCGTCCAATGATATCATCAGTGTAAGCTACTTCCCATCACTTATGGTTAGATTTCTCCTTCCTAATCATTAAAGAAGCAGTAGCTGAGAATACTTATGATAGATGCCCTTCCTCTTGGCTGAGCAGCAATCTTAGAAAGAAAGTTCCTTCTTTTTGGAATGAAAGCTTAACTTAAAAAATGCTTAGTAGGGGGAAGAAATTTGAAGGTTCATGCTACTTACATTTATTTAGTGGCTTAATAGGTTACCCCTAGCCTATCTCAATCCGGTTAAGAAACAACCTTATATGGATGCCTTTGTGGGTGATTAACTTAGTTATTTCAATGTGGCTCATAACTCTTGAAACTCTTAGAGAACTCGTTGATGAACACTAAGAGGTTAAAAAGTCCCCCACAAGACTACTAGAATGGCATGGTCTTTCTTATCGTTGCCCCTTCCCTTTAACCTTTGGTTTGCCCTTAGGTTTAGGAGAAGGCGATTTGCCAATTTTGGACATGTTTTACGAGACTATAGTTAAGAGCTTAGGGCTCTTTCTTAACAGATCAAAGATGCGTTAGGGATAACAAGCTAATGGTTATTCTTTATTTAGTCTCTCGAAAGCCAACTTTCAACAACTTACTAGGTGGAAAATAGTCTCATTAGCAACAACAAAATCAATAGGAGGTGGGAATCGTATATCCAAATAAGCTTGGAAAAATAGGCAACAATTACATATGGCTCATCTTTGATGACCTCTCTAAAAAAAGGGTTGCTTAAGGAAAAGGCCAAAAGGAAGACTTTTTCACAATATGAGCCATTCATGAACATTACAGCAAATATGATTAGAACTTTTATAGCTCCTACGTAAATAAGGAGTTGTGTCGAAGCTACAAAATAGGAATTTGATGGGTATTCATGCATGAAGATCATTGTATGTATAAGCGACTTCAATTGTTAGTAGGAGTACATTATGGCAAGATAAATCACCCAGGCAAAAGTGGAAAAGGTTTCGCTCTATTTTTATTAAGACAACGTCATATGCTCACTTGTTCTGAGTCAGTTTTGATCATTGTAAATCCTTGCCTACTTCTTCATCTAATCTAGCTTTAAAAAGGAGAGAATTTAAGAAAGTCACTCTCTCTAGGTTTAGCCTAACCCAAATTGACCCGACACACTCAGGTATCTCAAACGACCACCCAACCACACCAGAGAAAGGTACTAAAACCGATGTCACTAGACCTTGTTCAGGTAGAGTCGGGTTGGTTCAGGTAAACTCGGATTTGACTAAAGTTTGACCTTAATTGCTAGTAACTTTTTAATTTGATTTTGGGTTTGGGCTTTCATTTAGGTTTGGACTTTTAGGTTTAAACTTAGGCCCATCAATCATCATCTTTTCTCAAATGAACATTTATTCTTTTAATTATATGTTTACAACTAAAATACGAAATATAAAATTTAGATTAATCTATTAATTAATGTTATAATTAAAATATTTAAGACATCTTAATTAAAAGGATTCCAATACCAATCCATGATTGTCACATCCACCATTAGTTGGAATCTCATCACTTTTCTATTGATGTAGTATCTAACCTGCTACCGAGATTGGATATCGTGAGGGATCGTTGGCGTGACTTCGTACAACTTTAACTTCCAATCTGTTTTTCGCATCTGTTGCTTCTCTCTGACGAACTTTCACACCACAAACCACCACACCCCAAAATCCTTCAACATAAGAATTAAAAAAAAAATCCTACTTCAATGTAAGAACTAAAAAAAAATCCAATTGGACTACAAGGTCAAAGCAGCAGCAGCAAGCCACACCCTTATCCACCAACCAAAACAGCCTTATATTCACAACTCAGATACGAGGTTCATATCCTTAAAAACATTCCTCACCAAATCAATCTAAACATTCTCTTCAATTGCTCTTGATTTTAAAACCTTCAACAACATCAACACTGCCCTCAACTAAAAAATCACCCATGCCAAAAGTTTAATTCTTCACTGTTCGAGATTTGGGTGAGAATAATCCAAAATAATATTTAGGGATTTTTTCAACTGGTTAGGGATTTGGGTGGTAGGGTTTGTGAATTAGAGTTTAAAAATTAGTATTTAGGATTTTAGTTTGGAAATTAGTAGAGTGAGAGAGAGACCGAGAGGCAAAAGGAGAGTAAACTACCGTGAAAGGCTGAGCCGCTGAATGCTGCAGCTGCTGTTAAGGCGACCAAGAGGTGAGTGAGAGAATGAAAGAATAGGTAGAAAGAAAACGATTTAGAATTTTATTGAGATATCAACAATTTACCCCCTAAGGTTAATAGAAAATATAAATTATCTTATGTGATATTTGAAATTATAAATTGTCCCCTGATTTTTGAATTCTGACTTTAAATTAAACGGAAAAGGAGGAGATAGAAAAAATACTTCATAATTTATCAAAATAACCTCATGTTTCGTCATTTGATATTAATAGTTTACCCCCTGAGATTAAGCAAAAAGAAAAATTCCCCCTGCACATTTTGAAATTGCAAATTGTCCCCTTATTTTTGAATTTCGACATTAAATTAAGTGAAAAAAGATGAGAGAGAGGATAATATATGCTATTCGATCAAAATGCCCTTATATAAATACAAATACCTTCACTCACTTTTCTAAAATCACATAAACACCCTTACCTTTCTTTCTTTATTTCTCCGTCTCCTTCTTTGTCTCCCCTCTACCACCACCTCTCCCTAGTACTTCACCAGATCTTCTCCCCACACCGCCATCGTCTAGGGGTGGTAATTTGAATCATGACATCCGAACATGATACGAATACGACACGAACACAATACACAATTAATAAATGGGTCGAATTCATGTTGAGGGTGTTCAACATGCCAGCCAGTTTAATGATATGAATAGTTAAATATATTTTGTCAATCATTAACATGCAAGATCATTTAATGATATAATTTCTACCTTCTTACAACATATATATTATAAAACTAAAAATTTTATATTATGAACTAAATTAATTTACATAATAGTAAATTGTAATGATTTTAATAATTTTTTTATACTAAGAATTATTTATATTCTAAAAATAATTTTAATTGATATAAATATATAGAATATGATATACTATACATAATTAGATTAAACAATTAAGTAAATTATGTTAATCAAACATAACACGATTACAACACATGGGTGACGCATTTAATAATTGTATCGAATCCGCTTTTCATGTCTTGTCACAAACAATTAAATGGGTCGACACATATGACACGAATTGCCACTCCCATGATCGTCACTTCCTTCTCTTCATTGATGAAATTGCTTACGTCACCAATTTCTCCTCTCTCTCATCTAATAGAACTCGCCACCGCCCAATTCGGGTTTGTTAATTAAAGCTCGGATTAAAGGGTGGGTTTAAATTTGGTTCAAATTTACTTTTTATTATTTATTCAATAAAGTTTTAAATATTTTTAATTATTATTATTTTTAATTATTATTATTGTTTTCATCATTATTTTTTAATTATTTTTATCCTCAGGAGGGAGAAATTTGTATTTTCGTTTAACCTTAGGGGGTAAATTGTTAAATATTCATTAATTTTATCGCACGAGTTTTATTTTCAATAATACCCCTACTCCGTTTAATTTAACGTCAGAATTCAAAAATCAGGGGGTACATTATAATTTCAAATATTACAAGGGATAATTTGTATTTTTGATTAACCTTAGAGAGTAAATGTTGTTATCCCAATTTTATTTAGAATTCTATATTTTAGGCTTAGGGCAACATAGGTTATGTTAGGGTGTATGTAAATGTTTATGATTTAATATCATTCACCACTAAGAAGCTGCGACATATATTCATATTTAAATAATTCATATATATCTTCGAGTCAATTTTTTTACTTACATAATTTATACATATCTTCAGTTTTTTTTTTCGGGTTTTTAATCCATCTGACATTAGACTCGACAATTTTTTCACTCTACCCGACATACCCGAAATCACTTAAATTGTCCGATCCCAACCCGATGAGTTGTGCAGGTTGGGTCAGGTCTGTTACATGAGTTGCATGTACACCTCTAATTGAAAATCTGTCTTTTATGCTACATAATATGATAAATTTATAAAATTATCTTTTCGATAAAGATTATAAATTGTCTTTTTATATTTTTTAATATTCATTAAATAATCAATTAAAAGAAAGATGAAACAAATGAATCGGTATTTTATTCTAGATATATGTGTTATTTCTAATTTTAACTTAAATATTAAAATTTAATACAATTAAATTGGTCAGGTCGGGTTTGGTTCAGATCTACCTCACCTTGTTCGACCTTGCCTCAGGTTGCCCTATAGCTAACCATATTAACAACAAGACATATAAAAACTACCAGGCATTATAATAAGGTCATTTTAACATATGTCATTTCTTAACTGATTTACTAGCATTAATTACTTCTCCTTATAAAAAATATGAAATGCCTTTTTCTAATTTGAGAATTTTAAGTATGAAATGCTTTCTTCTGATTTGAGAATTTTAAAGGCATATATTAAGATGGATTATTTAATAATGGTCAAGTTACAAGGACTCTTTGGAATTTTAGCAACGCTATTGTTTTAAATTTTCTATTGTTTAGTCAAGTCCTACTCGAAAAGGCAAAAATTCTCTTCTACAAAGTTGCTACAAGGCATTGAAGAAAGTCGTTCTCATCAGTTTTGCATCCTAGCCATTGTAGCTCATCAAGTCAACATCTCTGATGAGTTAAAAATGTGATGACCCAGGGATGGCAACCCAAGAGGGGGGGTGAATTGGGTTTTTATTTATCAAAACGGATTTAGAAAACTTTTCTTGAAAGATCAAAATTAGTTAACTCTTTCTTTGAGAATAAAGGTGAAGAAGATGAAATTAGAATTTATCAAAGATGCAATCAAAAGAATAATAATGATGAACAATCACAAGTGCAAGTAAATGTAAAGAGGAAAGGGATAGAGAGAGTGCAAAACTCAATTTACGTGGTTCGGCAAACCTTGCCTACGTCCACGGGCTCCTAGCTCCACGAGCTAAGCTTTCCACTAAGTTGTAGAAATCTTTACAACTTGCTTGATGAACAACCTCACCAAGACTTTTTCTTCAAACTCTTGATAACACCACACCAAGAGTTCTTCTTGATGAACAACCTCACCAAGGCAACTTCCTTCAACTCTTGATAACACCACACCAAGAGTTCTTCTTGATGAACAACCTCACCAAGGCAACTTCCTTCAACTCTTGATAACACCACACCAAGAGTTCTTCTTGATGAACAACCTCACCAAGGCAACTTTCCTCAACTCTTGATAACACACAACAAGAGTTCTCTCAAGGATAACTATTATCCTTTACAATAATATCTCACTTTCACCACAATACAAGAACAAAGATAATTTTTACAACAAAAGTATAACTCTCTTCAAAGAGTAGATAGATAATATAAAAGCTCTCTAGACTTGATACTTCTCTTGCTTTTTGCTTGATAAAATGCTTCTCTTGCTCTTGTCTTTTTTTGAATGCATGCATGGGAGAAGGGCTCCTTTTATAGGCAAATAGGATGAACTTTAATCAAGTGAAGACACCAACTCCAAATTTTCTGCCCACCATAAAAACCGTAATCTTGTCTTCTATTTTTGTCAATGTTCCATTTGAAATTTGAAAATATGTAAAACATAAAAGATCTGCACATTTGAATAAGCTTTCCAACGCATCAAGAACCAAGTCATTTGGATATCTGTAGCTCAAGATATGGCCAAAACACCATTCGGTGCTCAAGTGACTTGATTTTTCTTCCATGTGTCTGTCCACTGACTTGAATGATAATTCTGTCAGCCTTCCATTTGAAATTTGAATTTATTCAAAACATAAAAGATCTTCATATTTGAATAAGCTTTCCAAAACATTAAGATTCAAAGAATTTGGATATCTATATCTTAAGATATGGCCAAAACACCATTCGGTGCTCATGTGAGTTGATTTTTCTTCTCTGTGTCAGTCCACCGAATTGCATGTCAATTATGTCAGCCTTCCATTTGAAATTTGAATTTCTTCAAAACATATGAAATGTGCCCCATTAAGTCATCTTTCTAATTCCACAAGAATCAAGTCATTTTGATTTTTCTAGCTCAAGATATGTCCAAAGGAGTATTCGGTGCTCATGTCAGACGCTTCCATTTGTCTTTCAACTTGCATGATGATTTGGACAACCTTACACTTGAAATTCGAATTTCTTTGAAACATATGAAATGTTATAAATTGAGTAAGCTTTCCAAAAGCTTAAGAATCACATCATTTGGACATCTGTAGAGAAATATATGACCAATTGATTGAACATTACTCATGTGTCACATTCCTTGAATCAAACCTTATTCTTAAACTTTGGTGCCTTTAACATGTAGTCTTCTCCTTAGCTTCAACACTTCATTTTAATAAGTCTTTTCTTGATTTTACAATTATTTCAATGATATTACTCTTGCACATAAATAAACATGTTAGTAAATCACAATTAATCAATGTGTATTGTTATCATCAAAATTATCATGTAGCCTTAGAGCTAACAATCTCCCCCTTTTTGATGATGACAAACTATTGATTGCTTTCAAATAATATCTAAAATAAAGAATGAAAATAAAATCAAGAATAAACAAAAAAATGGCACTTGTTATGAATATAAGCAATCCAACTATTTCTCCCCCTTTTGTTATCATCAAAAAATGTAATCAAATTAACTACTCCCCCTAAATATATTCTCCCCCTTAACATATGCTACCATTCAAAGATTATCATATAAAAGCAAAATTAAGCATATCCAATATGTCTAATTCTTTTCTAATTATGCAAAATCTATCTTGACTAAGGGGTTTATTTGTTGAAAAAAAATTTTTGTTTAAAAAAGTTCTCACTTGTTTTTCAAATTGACAAGCATCACAAATCTTGTTATTTTCAAATTTTATTTTTGGAAGACCATCAACAAATCATTTTTAGAAATTTTTGAAATTGTGTCCATGCTAGCATGACCTAACCTTCTATGCCATAACCAAGTATCATGATTAACAATGAAACAATTTTCTACATGATCATTAACATCAATATCAATTGTATATTACCAACAAATAATGTCTTATTGTTACTAACATCCTTAATCACACATCTATTAGGCTCAAAAGTAACAAAATATCCCTTATCACACAATTGACTAATGCTAATCAAATCATGTTTTAAACCATGAACAAGCAAAAACATCTTTAATAATAGGTGAAGAAGGGTTACCAATATCACCATGTCCGATTACCCTTCCTTTGGCATTATCACCGAAGGTCACATATCCTCCTTTCTTCATGATTAATCTTGAGAACTTGGAGGCATCTCCGGTCATATGCCTTGAGCATCCACTATCTAAGTACCACTTGTGTTTGCCATTCCTTTGTCTCTACAATCAACATTCAAGGAGTAACTTTTTGGTACCCAAAAGTTCTTGGGTCCTTGGGGGTTAGTTATGATACTTTTTGGAACCCATATTTGTTTCAAATTAGGATTTCTTTAATATAGCAAGAATGCACATTGTGTCCCTTTTCTTCCACAATAAGTACATGAATGATTAGGATTATTCCTAAAGATGCATGAGCAAAATAATTTTTAAAATACTTTTGATTTTATGAGTTTTATATCCTAACCCTCTTTTATCAAAAACACACCTTTGGTTTTGTAACATAGAATTCAAATTTTTTGTGCTTTTTGTAAAACTATCAACAATATTTCTTAAGTCATTATTTTCCTTTTTCAAAATAACATTTTCTTTCTCTAATTTATCAAAATCCTTTTGTTTTAAAATCTCATTTTCAGTTTTTAATAAATGTATTTGATTTTCCAAACTTTCAAAATCTTTTTGCTTTAAAATTTCATTTTCATTTTCTAAAACTTCATTTATTTCCACCAACTCTTCTAATTGAGATAACATGATTTTTGACTTCTTTTTGAAAGCATTGATTTTTGAATTTTGTTTATCAACTTGCACATGTAAATTTTGGAATGCTTCAAGTAATTCATCATATGAAAGCTTAGGATCATGGTTTAGAATACTTATCTCATTTTCTCTTAAAGCCATGAAGCACATGTTTGCCACATCGCAATCTTCTTCTTCATTCTCCTTCAAGATGATTTCATGAGTCATGAGAGAACCCATAAGTTCTTCTAATGGTAGTTTGGTGAGGTCCTTTGCTTCTTGAATTGCCGTCACCTTTGGCTCCCAAGATTTTGGTAGACACCTAAGAATCTTTCTCACCATTTCAACATTAGAATAAGATTTACCAAGAGATTTCAAACTATTAATAATATCCGTAAATCTAGTAAACATTTCAGAAATTGATTCATCTGATTTCATCTTAAAAAGCTCATAACTATGAACTAGCATACTAATTTTGGATTCTTTAACTTGACTAGTTCCTTCATGAGTTACTTCAAGTGTGTGCCATATTTCTTGTGCCGTAGAACAAGTAGATATTCTATTAAACTCATTTCTATCTAGAGCACAATATAACACATTCATAGCTTTAGCATTCAAACTCAATTTCTTTTTATCATCTTCACTAAACTCTTTAGGTTCTTTAAGCATGCATTCCCCATTTTCAATTTTGGTAGGAACAAAAGGTCCTTCCAAAACAATAGACCACAAATCATAATCAAAAGATTTCAAGAAAATACTCATTCTAGTTTTCCAATAAGAGTAATCACTTCCATTAAAAAATGGAGGTCTAGAGATAGAAAGTCCCTCAACATATGAAGTTGAATTAAAAGTTGCCATAGCTCAAAAATCGATTAAGATTTAAAAAATTGAGCAACCTTGCTCTGATACCACTTGTTGACCCAGGTATGGCAACCCAAGAGGGGGGGTGAATTGGGTTTTTATTTATCAAAACGGATTTAGAAAACTTTTCTTGAAAGATCAAAATTATATAACTCTTTCTTTGAGAATGAAGGTGAAGAAGATGAAATTAGAATTTATCAAAGATGCAATCAAAAGAATAATAATGATGAACAATCACAAGTGCAAGTAAATGTAAAGAGGAAAGGGATAGAGAGAGTGCAAACTCAATTTACGTGGTTCGGCAAACCTTGCCTACGTCCACGGGCTCCTAGCTCCACGAGCTAAGCTTTCCACTAAGTTGTAGAAATCTTTACAACTTGCTTGATGAACAACCTCACCAAGACTTTTTCTTCAACTCTTGATAACACCACACCAAGAGTTCTTCTTGATGAACAACCTCACCAAGGCAACTTCCTTCAACTCTTGATAACACCACACCAAGAGTTCTTCTTGATGAACAACCTCACCAAGGCAACTTCCTTCAACCCTTGATAACACCACACCAAGAGTTCTTCTTGATGAACAACCTCACCAAGGCAACTTCCTTCAACTCTTGATAACACACAACAAGAGTTCTCTCAAGGATAACTATTATCCTTTACAATAATATCTCACTTTCACCACAATAAAAGAACAAAGATAATTTTTACAACAAAAGTATAACTCTCTTCAAAGAGTAGATAGATAATATAAAAGCTCTTTAGACTTGATACTTCTCTTGCTTTTTGCTTGATAAAATGCTTCTCTTGCTCTTGTCTTTTTTTGAATGCATGCATGGGAGAAGGGCTCCTTTTATAGGCAAATAGGATGAACTTAATCAAGTGAAGACACCAACTCCAAATTTTCTGCCCACCATAAAAACCGTAATCTTGTCTTCCATTTTTGTCAATGTTCCATTTGAAATTTGAAAATCTGTAAAACATAAAAGATCTGCACATTTGAATAAGCTTTCCAACGCATCAAGAACCTAGTCATTTGGATATCTGTAGCTCAAGATATGGCCAAAACACCATTCGGTGCTCATGTGACTTGATTTTTCTTCCTTGTGTCAGTCCACGACTTGAATGATAATTCTGTCAGCCTTCCGTTTGAAATTTGAATTTCTTCAAAACATAAAAGATCTTCATATTTGAATCTTTCCAAAACATTAAGAATCAAAGAATTTGGATATCTCTATCTTAAGATATGGCCAAAACACCATTCGGTGCTCATGTGAGTTGATTTTTCTTCTCTGTGTCAGTCCACCGAATTGCATGTCAATTATGTCGGCCTTCCATTTAAAATTTGAATTTCTTCAAAAAATATAAAATGTGCCTCATTAAGTCATCTTTCCAATGCCGCAAGAATCAAGTCATTTTGATTTTTCTAGCTCAAGATATGTCCAAAGGAGTATTCGGTGCTCATGTCAGATGCTTCCATTTGTCTTTCAACTTGCATGATGATTTGGACAACCTTACACTTGAAATTCGAATTTCTTTGAAACATATGAAATGTTATAAATTGAGTAAGCTTTCCAAAGGCTTAAGAATCACATCATTTGGACATTTGTAGAGAAATATATGACCAATTGATTGAACATTGCTCATGTGTCATATTCCTTGAATCAAACCTTATTCTTAAACTTTGGTGCCTTTAAAATGTAGTCTTCTCCTTAGCTTCAACACTTCATTTTAATAAGCTTTTCTTGATTTTACAATTATTTCAATGATATTACTCTTGTACATAAATAAACATGTTAGTAAATCACAATTAATCAATGTGTATTGTTATCATCAAAATTATCATGTAGCCTTAGAGCTAACAAAATGTTCTCTATCACCGTAAACATGTCTAATAATATATCTAGATTCTAGAAAGATATACTGGTTATTGAATGAATTTAGCTACAACATTGGAAAAAAAAATAATAGAGTTTTACACAAATTAAATAATGCCCCTCAAACTTAGTTATTTTCCCAGTTCTCATATAAATGACCAATCATTACTAAAACTACAAGGACACTACCAATTATTCGACGTATTAATGTGACCCTCAAGTACATGTTAAAAATATCCGGGGTGGACCTATGCTTGGGCTTAAGGGCACCCAGACCCATCCAGCTAAAACAGTAGGCCCTTAAGCGTCATAAAAATAATCCTATTAGTATCATATATTTTAAAATTCTGCATATTGGCCCCTCTAAGCAAGAAAAAGAAAACTATAATTTAATTCTATTATAAATAAGTGATGATTTTCTATTTAAAACTTTCAAATTTCGCATATTCACATAACGACTAATGAATTATTAAGTGCCTCATTTATCATTGATATTATAATTACATTTTATTCATTTATTCCTTTTATTATTCTTATTATCTTACTCTTAAGTAAAACAAACTTTGTTTATTTTTAAACTTTCTTTTTTATTTATGCATTCCTTAAATTTTTGTTACAAAAGACAAATCCACCTTTTATTCCCTCTTTTCCTTTTTTTCATGACTTGCCTTTTTCAATATATAAAATTTGTAAAATTTCAATGAATAATAAAAATTATTATTATACTATCATGAAAAAAAAGGAAATATAAAATTACCCTATATTATAGACGAGTTATTATAACATATGTCATCTAAAAGTAATATATCAATATTTAATATTTTACTATTTTAGTGATCAAAGTGAGCATTAGCACTAATGACTTCTTTATTTAGCAAATATAAAATGCTTTTCTTTTTAGTCTTAGATTTTTAAGTGTATTTATTAAGATGACTTAACTATATAGTGGAAAGTTTGGAGGTCTCTTTTGTATTTTAAGAAAATCCTAATTTTTTTTTTATTACTTAATCAAGTTCAACCTTGAAGAGATAAAAATACCATTCTTAATAAGTCGCTAAAAGACACTGAAATAAGTTGTTCTCGAGCTCATAAAGCTTAGCATCTCTGACAATTGATGCTTATCAGCTAACTTCTTTAACAACTATTTTCTATCAAGAAAGGTATATTTGTAATAGGATGTTAATCTTTGCTAGACCATATGTATATAGTTTTAAACAAAATTTTAAAAATCCGCTAAAATATAATAGAACTTTTTAAAAGCAATGTTCGCTAAAACTTAAAAATATTTTTTTTAATCCATAAAATTTTGACAAACTTTCATTTTAATGAAAATGAGTCTTACAAAAAAAAAAAAAAAAAAACTCAATAAGCATACTTCTACTATGCAACTCTTATTAAAACGTGCAACTCTTGTTAAAAGCTTGTATAATAAAGTATAACCTCGCTAAAGTAAATTGTTGGGATTATTAAAAAGTATTATTTTATAGAAATTATCTATTTATCAATAAGTGAATAATTATTAATTTAATAAAATTTTTATATTTTAATTACTTTTAAATATATTTTTTATCAAGATTCATGTACATGCTATAAATAGTGACTGAGAGAAGTCATCCAAGCAATAATAACTTTAAATAACGCTATAACACGAAAAAATATACCGAATGTGGTACATGTTTTGTCAAAAAGATTAAGAAAAATATTAAGTTTAATTTAATTACAAAAAACTTTACATGTATGTTTTGAAAAAGAATATAATTGAGAAACTATAAGTTATAATAAAAAAAATCATCTTAATATTATGAAATTTTTTGTTATTTATTTTATATTTTTTAATTCATTATTAATTTATATTTTCGTTAAACCATAAAGAATTTAAAAAAGGAAAAATTTTATGAATGAGCTTGAGGTATTGTATGGCCTAACTTGAGTTTTATCTTCCAATTTTTTGAATTAGCTTCAAATGACTCTGCCATTGCCTCCGTTTTGTTGCCGTGAGTGAGTGAAGAGAGGGGTATATTGTTAAACTTATAGGGATATTTGAATTGCAAAACGTGTGAGACGATAGACTTGCAAGGGAAATGACACATGTATTTTACTTTTTTTTTTTAATGTTTCCTTTTTCTATTTTTTTGCAAGCGAAATGAAGCCTAATGACAAGCCATTAACAAAATAACCAAAAAAACAAAAATCAATATTGAGCCAACTGTTAAAAAATAAAAAATGAAACAAAAAAAAAAAAACCAAAACCCAAACTCAACTGCTCAAAAATAAACCACAACCCGCTCACAACCACCACCAAAGCCGTCGACACCACCGCTCACAAAAACTCATCCACACAGTCACCACCACCCATCAAATCCAACCCACCAGAGTCGCGAACACCACCACAAACCTAAAACACCATTACAATCTAGCTAAGAACCCAACCAACCAACTTCCAACTAAAAACACCACAACCGAATTCAAAATCCAAAAATCAAAATCAATTTAAAAAAAAAAAGAAAACTAAAAAATTGATACCACCTTGAATTGAAGTAAGAAATAAAGTGGTGGTGGCAATTATGGAGCCGACGAGGTTGATCCTGACCTTGACCTCGTGAAGGGTCAGGGTGGCGCTCTTTTGCATGAGAAAATGGTGGAAATGGTCTCGAAGAGCTACGTGGTGGGGGTTGATGAGACGAAGCTGGTGCGTGGACTTGGTCAGAGCTGGGAGAAAGCTGCCAATGATGGCTATGTGAGGTGAATTATGGTGGTCTAGTGATTAGAGTTTCACTTTTTTTTAAAAAAAAAAATTTTTTCTTAAGGTAATTATCATAGTAGATAAATATTTTCCGTAGCTAATCTTGTAAAAGGTGCGGGGGATAAAACTGAAATTAGAGCGTACGTTAAGGTCATTTATGAAATTTTCTTTTAAAAAAATTATTTTATATATTTAACAAATTAATTAGTTTAATACATCAACTCGAGTTTATATTAAAGATTTTATTATTTAATCAAAATTATTATTTTATAAAAAATTTATTTACCATAATTTTATATCTTTAACAATATTTATTAATAGATTAAAAATATATCTTTAAAAAACCTTAACAAAAATTCACTGCAGTCATCTTTGATTTTTCGAATTTAACAAACCTATCATATCGCATAAAAACACTTCTAAATCATAACAACTCAGACTTCTCTTGCCTCTTACGTCCTTATCTAGACTCATTCACATGCAATTCCAACTTTAAAAATAACTCCAATATTCTTAATCATGTCATAACGCATCAAATAGAAATAATCATGCCATGGTAATTAAATATACAAATTAAAATATTCTTGTTAGTTTTCGCGGTGTATGATTAGTTACCACAGACGTAAATGAAACAGTTAAGAATAACGAAACTAAAAATTTTACGTGGTTTGACTATCAACCAGCTTACATCTATAGACAACAAGAATTGTAATCCACTATATTGTATGTGTTTATATTCGACTTATGATTCTTTACAGCATTAGCCACTAGCTCACTCACTAACCTAAACTATGTAAACTTGATCACCTTCGATCACAGCCAAAGTCCTTCGCACACTCTTCTGATGTTGCTCTTAAAAGACTCGTCGGACTTAACTACAACGGTTTATTCATACATAACGACGATAACTGTTATAGAATCATGTAATCACTCAACTCTCTTAAGCTTACAACGCGCAATAACTCTCACAAATCAAATCTATGCACATGCCCAATGCACATGAGTCATACACAGTCTAAACTAACTCAATCATAAAGATTTATAATGAAGATCATGAAAAATAAATATACTTAAGTGCTCTCAATGTTTTTGCACAAAACACCACTCTCTTGCCATTCTTTTTGAGCCTTAAGTGCTTCCCTTTATATAACCTGCGTGAACAACTATACTATTCATGTAATCAACAATTCTAATCATCATCAAAGTCTTGCAAAACTAAAATAGGATAATTAATAGACTATAGGAAAGCTTATCACAATATCCTAATCCAAATAGAAAATTGTAATCAACTAAAATACCAAGTCAATTATGATAAGTATCAAAAGTATTCCAATTCTAAAAGTTTTCTAATAATCAAATCTTTTCCTAAAATAAATATCTCATAATGCATTAGAAAAAAGAATATCCCACATATTTTTATCACAAGTTGATAAAAATAAATTATGCATTACACATGAATGCCATGTGTCACATTGATACGAACAGTCTCCCCCTTTGACATCTTGTGATGAACAAAATCCTGCACGATGAAGTGTAAGGTAACTAAAAACAGAATGTAAACAAATAATAAAAAATTCACAAAAAAAAAAGAATAACCAACTTTCAGTTATAATAGGCATAACTGATATAACATAACTAAATGGTCTAGTATCTGCATAGAAACAAATATCAGATATAGAATATCAATAGCTTGTGTTGTACAAACGGATCTGTAATAAACCCAAAGTAAAATATAAAAGCAACATAATATCAATTATTCAGGCTCACAATCATGCACAACATCACAAACAATCATGAACTATGACTCCCCCTTAATCAAATAGTAAACCTGCAAAACATCACAATCATAAACTGCATAGCATAGTAGTTCAACCATAAATCATGTTCTTGCAAATTTATCAACAAAAGTTTTTAAATTCGAAGCACAGAAACATAACATTCATATAAACTCTACTATACTCTGCTCTATTCTACTCCCCATTGGTTTCATAACAAGTGTCCAAAATTAAAGTTCCAAAGCACAAAAGATAAAGAAAATGTAATGAAATCTAGTTCAGTTAAGTCGAATTCAGTTAAGTCTAGCAGACTTGTAGACAGGCAGCTTTGAGGGGCGCGATATGGTTCTTTTAGCAATAGTCTTGTATCGAGTAAATGTTGGTTTGGGTGAAGTATCAGCAGGAGTTAATATGGTAGCTCGCTAAGCACTAGTTTCAGTAGAAGTTGTAACAGCAGCAACTGTCTCACGAATCTCTTGGGCTTGTCTCTCTGCTATGGTTTCAATCTTCTGCAAAATGTCTACCAAGGTTTTAGCAGCTTGCTGTGTGACATCGGGAGGAGATGTAATAGGAGTTGATGCAGGATCAAGTGGTTTGGGAGATTCAACTACTGACTTTGAAGAAAACTCTTCAGCAACGGGTTTGGCTTTCTTCTTGGTCCTTTGCTTGTCTTTCTTCTTTCGTTTCTTCATTGATTGATCACCATTTGATCTGCTCTCAAACTTCTCTTCCAGACTTTTGATAGGTGTTTATTTATGTATTACTTTCATATCAATTCGTCTATGTTTCTTTGCTATATTCCTTCGTATTTTTACGTTTTTGTGTGGTTTTGATGTTTGTAGGAGTTTTGGAGCAACTTGCACAAAAATGGAGTAAAACCCTTCATTTTCACCTCTGCTAGTCAGCCATCTTCTCGGATTTAATTGTATTGATATACAATCTAGATGTGTATAAGAGACAGGTATACCGTTGGAAAGCTCTCGAAGTCTATTTTCTAGAGAAATTTACGGTTTATGAATTCATTCAGTGTACCAAAAGTTATAATCAAAATAGTGTGAGAAGTGTAGAAATATAATTTCACAAATCTCTATAGCATGTATAATACGGGGCACTGTAGCAGAGTATATAAACACATTTTAGGGTTTTATTTTGATAACTTGAAGAGGGGAGAACGTGGAGGAGGTTGCATCTTTGGATTTCTCTCATCTCTTAGAGTTCTTAAAGGAGATTGAAGGCTTGGAAAGAGGAAGAACTACAAATCCTAAGAGATTTCATCAGATTTGCTAAGTTTTTCATTTCCCTTTCATTTTCTGGAATTGCTATGTATTGTATTGTATTTGTATTGTATTTGTATTGTGTCTGAATATGTGTAACTAAATCTGAATTGGTTAAGAGTGATTTCAAAGCCCTTGATATGGTGTTTGTGAGTTAATTGTGCAAGAAATTATTATCCAATTCTCTAATTGAAGTTGCTTGTATTTTCCCATGTTTAATGCTTATGATTGCTTGCTGGATTGTATGTGGGTGGCCAACTGAATATAATCTGGATATTGTCTATTGCTAGACTAGAAATCTTGATCCGTAATTGTCCTGAATTTCTAATCATTAGTAGCAAAATTGTGATCAGAGATTGCAATTGGAGAATATAACCTAAGTTAAATAATCCGAGCTTGCGTGTTTATTGCTTAGATCAACCTATCTTTCTTATCATAATGCATCCATTGAATTAAACTCAGAGAGCTTGTTCTAGGTTGTTTAATGGATAGAGATTAAATAAAGAGCGTGTTTTATTTAACAACAAAGTAAGGAAAGATTGGGATAACAGAGCTTATTGTTATCTACGGTTGATAATTTCAATGGTGTAATTGGATGATATTTCTACAATTAATTCGCAAATCTATATATTGTGGTAGAGAATGATCCCTTAACCAGATTTCTATCATTGATTAATTCCCATTTCAATTAAGTTTGCATTGTGTCATTCATTAATTACCGTCGTATTCAGTTTTTCATCTAGTTAATCAACCAACAAAACCCCCCATTTAGTTAATTGTTGCTGGAAATAACAAATTCAATTAGAATCAATCATCGTGGGAACGATATCTTACTTATCACTTTATTACTTGTGCAACTAGTATACTTGCTAGTTTCGAACGCATCAACTTTGTAACTTGTCCTTGATAGCTTGATTTTCCTACACAAGATCAGCTAAAGAAGAAGTGATTAGAGTAAACTGCTCTATGATAGATGCCATCTTATCTGGTTTGGGATTCCTCCTCTGTCTAAGTTGTCTCCAAGGTATTTTCTCCCTCTCAGGAACATTTTTAATCCTTGTCATGAAACTTTTCTTGATGGCGAGCATAATTTCTTCAGTAATCTCAACATCTTCCAATGCAATCTTATTTTGCATCAATATTGCATGAATCAAACGACGGAAAACCAAGAGTTTTTTATGAGATTGATAAGTTGCAATCTGAACAATGTAGTTATATGTCCACAATCCAAGATTAATTGGTCGATTTGTTGCAAGACAGTAAAGAAACTTGGCTCTATCCTTCCTAACTTTATTTTGGTGTGTGGATGGTAACCAATTGAATCGAGTGATCTTATGTAACAATCGATATTTCAAAATCATATGTTTTTTTATCTATGCCATCATGCGGATCCCAATTAATGTTTCTACTTCTAGTTAGCTCATATGTGACCTCACTCATATTTAACTCATTGCCAACAATATTCTGAATACCAATAGAAATTTCATGAAACTGATTTATGAAATTCAGAGAAAATATAATCAACTTCCCTCTATAATAAACCTTATGACAGTAATAACTCTTAAGATCATCAATGCATGGAAAAATATTGGTATAGAATTCTTGAACAAGAATTTTAACAGGAGGAGTGAGATTGGTTACCATTCTTGTCCAATGCCTTGACTCAAGCATCTCTCTCAATTGATGGTCATCAAAATCATCAATTTTACCAGGCCTCTCCACATGAATCTTTCTTTTCGAATTGTATCGCCTAAATCTTATTTCATTCTCTCGCTTCAAAAACTTGTGGCTTCTAGGATTGACATGGTCCCGCACCTCACTAAATGACATTGTCATCCTCACTCATAGCTGGGTCAACTGGAACTGGTGGAGTCGAAATCGAATCTTTTTTCCCATTGGATGATTGCTCTGGTTTTATTGGAGGTGACTGCTCTGGTTCGATTTCTGGGTCAGCATGTTGTTCTTGCTGAACCTCTTGCTCTTTCTGGCTTGATTCCTCTTCAGTTGAAGAGTCAGATGATAAAGAAGAGCTAGTGGTTTCGGGTTCAATTGAAGAAGATGGAGTTAAAGCTTTGCGTTTAGCCATGATGGTTGTAGAGAGAAGCTTTGCTACGATTTTAGGGTTAATGAAACAAATAAAATATGGAATTTATATAATCAAGAAGTAATAACCAAGTGTGATACAACCATCACAAAATCCCAATCCAATCCGAATTCTAAGAATTCAAATTTGAATAAAATTTGTTTTCCAAATTTGAAGAAAGATAAAATATCTTTTTGCACATATTTTTATCTCATTAATTATCGTAACTTCCAAAAATAATTTTTGAAAATCTTCATTAAATAAGACAATTTGAAACCTTATAAAATCATAAGCTTTTTAAATCACCAAAAGCTTCCTACCACTGAACAATCTCTCCCTCAAAACGACCTTGCTGATGTGGCTCATTCTATTGACACATCAACACATAAGAAAATAAAATAGAGTCAGACATGAAGCACTGGTTGAAAGTTACACTGCACATAATTGAAAACAGTTAAACTCTACATAACTGAAATATTTGAGCTTTGTAAAGTAATTTTAAAACCAAGCATGTATTAGAGCTGATTAAGCACATATCAATATCAATTTTTATTATCTTAACATTCAATTCTGTTAAGTGGTCAATATGAGCATGCTTCTTACACACACAAACATTAATCTCAATAAGATATATTTTTGTTAAAACCAGTAGCTTTCACACATGAAATGAGGTAGCCCTCTTCCATTAAAGTGGGTTGCCTCAACATATTTGCTAGATACATTAAAGCTACTCTCTAAGCTTGCTTTCACACATAATAACCGGTAGCCCTCTCTAGTTTTGACATTAAATTACTAGTAAAGTTAAACAATCAAAGCAGCTCAATCATGCTTAAGTTGAAAAATTGACTAATGATGCTGCAGATATAAATAACATAACTAAGCACGGTTTTTATGCAGATAACTAACAAATGCTTATGGCTTTTCTCAGTTTTTCAAATTTTAATGTATCAAGTGCTTTAGTAAACAAGTCAGCTAGTTGATTCTCGGTAGAGATATGTTCAATGTGGATTATTTTGGATTCAAAAAACTCTCAAATGAAATGATGTCTTATATCAATGTGCTTAGTTCTAGAATGTTAGACTGGATTTTTTGAGATATTAATCACGCTAGTGTTATCACAAAACAAGGTTATTGAATCTTGATCAATACCATAGGCACTTATCATTTGTTTCATCCAAAGTAATTGAGTTTAGCAGCTTCCTGCGGCTATATATTTAGCTCTACTATGGATTAAGAGATGCTATTTTGCTTCTTGCTGTGCTAAGAAACTAAGTTATTGCCGCCGTAAAAACAACCATCCGAAGTGCTTTTCCTATCATCTATGTTTCTTGCCCAATCTACATCACTATAACCTACAGGACATGTATTTATATCTTTAGTAAACCATATTCCAAAATCAGATGTCCCACACTCTTCTGATGTTGTTGTTTGTAGACTCATCGAACTTAACTACAACGATTTAGTCAGATATAACCACAATAACTGTTACAGAATCATGTAATCACTCAACTCTCTTAAGCTTACACGACTCAATAACTCTCACAAATTAGATCTATGCACATACCCAACGCACATGAATCATACACAGTCTAAACTAACTCAATCATAAAAATTTTACAATGAAGATAATGAAAAATAAAGATACTCAAGTGCTTTCAACGTTTTCTGCACGAAACACCACTCTCTTGCCATTCTTTTTGAGCCTTAAGTGCTTCCTTTTATATAACTTGCGTGAACAACTGTATTATTCATATAATCAACAATCCTAATCATCATCAAAGTCTTGCAAAACTAAAATGGGATAATTAATAGACTATAGGAAAGAACATCACAATATCCTAATCCAAACAAGAAATTGTAATCAACTAACATACCAAGTCAATTAGGATAAGTATCAAAAGCATTCCAATTCTAAAAGCTTTTCAATAATCAAATCTTTCTTAAAATGAATATCTCATAATGCATTAGAAAAAAGAATACCACAAATGTTTTTATCACAAGTTGACAAAAACAAATTATGCATTACCACGTGTCACAATGACGCTAACAGTTCTAATTGGGTGAAAGATATTTACACGTAAAATTAAATGAATTTCTTAAAAGAATGAAAAATGATTGTAGATTGGGTGACCTTTCTCGATTATGAGATACTACTCATCACCAACCTGTAATATTTAATGAGTATAATAGAAAAAAAAAATGGGTGAGTTGAAAGCTTAATGAGTCGTAGCAGTTTTTATAAAGTAAAAACACTTGATTTCTTTTTGTTACAAAAATTGATTCCTTACATACATCTTTGCTTTCAATCTAGCATAAACAATCGAGTTATACAAAGATAGCGAGTAAGGTTTTCTAATTTCTTGCTCTAACAATAAATACAAACATTTACTTCGAATCATTGATCATCGCTGCAAAATAACACATTAATTATTTAACATAAAGCCTTATGAACTACTATACGACATTCCTTGCGATAATAATTGCATTTATAAAATATTATAAAAATTTAAATATCTCCATGCTTTTCCCCTATCACTAAGATATGCACATGTACGAAAATTTAGGGAAACACCAAAAAATAAATTAGTTGATAGCCTGACCAAAATCAATAAATAGAAGGGGTCTTTTGAAAATATGTCATATTCAATAAATTAGTTGATGGCCTGGCCAAACTCACCCTCTTTAGGACAAAAATGCCCTTACTGCATAACTCGATCAAAACCCATTTGGCCATTTCCTTCACGCTACGAACCATTTGAAAAAGAGAAACGGGAATCCACTTTCCACCCAAACCGCACTTGCCACTCCACTCTTTTCAAAAAGTCAAACAAAGCTGGGGGTTGAGAATTGCGATGTATTTGGCATGAATTGGCGATTTGGAAGACAATGGAAGTGGCATTCATCGGCACCAAGGCATGTGACTCGAATTTGTTAGTTAGTAATAAAGGATTAAAATTATCGAATGGCTTGTGTTTTAGTTTGTTTACAACGAGTATTTAATCTATTTTGGTTGATTTGTTTAGGGATTAAGGTTTGTAAACATTATATTTTGTATTTTAAGGCTGGGTTTAGAATTTAGAAATTGTATGAGAATTGGTCTGGGTTTTGCACGAGGGGTAGTGTTGAGGTATTAATTATGGACTCGTGGGCACATTCGGGCTTCAGGACCCGTAGACACGTTGTTGGGCATATATGGGTTTGACGAGTTGAAGCCATTTACTAGTTGAGAGCCATCAAGGTGGTTTTCATTGCCCATTTCATCTCATTCTTTAGCTATTAGCTTTAATTTCGTTTGTTTATTGCATATGCTCGAGATGTTGAGTTCAGTTGGGTTGGATTTAATTTAATGTTAGCCAGCTATGTATGTTTAGAGACGAGCTTATTTCGTTGAGTTTTGATCCTTGTCATACATCATGTTTCATTATCAAAGCTAAGAACTCCTTCATATACTTCATCCACTTGGTTGGCAGTGGGGGCTGTGAAAGTTGCGGAAGTCAATTTCTCTTATTTGATTACTTGCACGCCCAGAAGAAATGCAACTTTTTCGGCTTGTGGAGGAATTAGTGCCTCAATCCTTTGAACTCTTTCTTCAAATCTATCCTTAACTGTCACCATAAGAGAGGTATATTTACTAAATTCTATACAATGCTCAATGAAAATACCAAGTTCGTTGTCACTTTCAATGGGCACAACGGTTGGGGATTCTCCTTTAAATTCCAATGCAAATCTCATAGTCAACTTGAAAATATGCATGTTTTGATCATTGCCAAGCTTAAAGTATAATGAATCCAACAACTCCTCATACCGGGTGTCATTTCCAATTCTCAATGCCTTAATATGGTATATCCTATATACTTAGAAACACCATTGAATTGTATTTCCCAACGACCACCATGATACACCAAGACACGAACTCTATCCATCGATCCGTTACATAACAATTAAACTAAGTCATCAAACCAAAAAAAAAAAATCAAATTCCACCAAATAAGAAAAGAATTTAGCACAATATGTGTTTTTGCCCATCAAACCTGTTGAGAACGTAAACTGTTAATCGGTTGAAGCTTGTTGACTATTAACGGGTTGAGAACTTACCATCTCGTTAACTCGTTAACAGTCAACAAGCTTCAACCGTTAACATTTTACAAGTTGATATGTTGTCATCTTTATTTTTTTATTTATTTTTTTGATAACTGTGACGCACTCCAACGTCAAAACCTGGTACTCAACGGAGGGTAAAAATTTTTAGTTCTACCAGAAAGGTTTAAATCTCAGGCCTCGATACAGCCAAACACCAGATCCCAAGTCTAATACCATCTGGGTTGCCCCTTGGGGGTGACATGCTGCCGTCTTCCTCATCTATAAACTATAGAGATGGCATGTTTTCACTTCTCTAATCTCATGCATTCAATCCGAAAAGCTTGATTCTTCGCAAAGTAATGTAAAACCAAGCATTGCCAACTACATAAACATTGCATTCAAATCCAAATCTTCATCGTTAACAAAACAAATCAAACTTCAAAAATAACACCCAATACAACAAGTGATTAAAAGCTAAAACACTTTTAGGATTAAGCTTACCAAAATAATGCTATAGATTTCCAAGGCTGACCGATGTTTTAGATTTCTGTTAATGTGCTGGTGCAACAAACAAAAAAAAATGAAATGGGAATCGGGGAAGGAAAGGACGTTAAATGGGTTGTTTAATGAAGCGGGCCATTTTTGTCCTAAGGAGGGTGAGTTTGGTCAGGCTATCAGCATATATCAAAAGACCTCTCCTCTCTTGGTTATTTTGTGGTGTTTTCAAAAAAACTGGGACTTGTTATAAACATATGATTCACTAGAACCATTGCCATTATAATGAGATAATACACATTTTTATTTTTAGAAGACTATCACATAATTGTACAATAGTAATCTCTGTAAACTTGTCATGCATTCATATACAATTAATACTAAAATCTAAACTAATAACCTTAAAGGACTAACCTATCATATTCAAGTGAATTGCGAGAGCATATAATTTAAAAGCTTGACTAATTATCTAATGAGTTTATGAAAGAGAGAAGAATAAGTGTTATGATTCTAGAACTCTAATCTCATTCCTTTATAGTCATAAATAACTATAAGTTAAGGGCGTACTCCAATAATATATTATCCGAACTCATTTGATTCGAACTAAGCATCATATTTAGGAGCTTTCATCAATAATTTTGATAACCATCTCAAATTAAGGTCACTGAATACACCTAACATTAATATTGCATTTAGAAATTTACATCCACGATTATAATAATCACCTCAAATTAAGGCCATCAAGTTCATCTTATACTAATTCTCTAATGTGCCTGTATTCTTTATTCTTATGGAATATCAAACGAAATAGAATGATCTTTTAAAGTATAAAATGAAACTCTTTGATTGGTTGCTCCTAGAGAAATAATCCTCTTATTTAACTGATGGGGCCAACAAAAAAATTCTAAAGGCCACTAATATTATACCTTGCATCAATGTTGTTTAGGAGCTTCCGTGTACGACAATTATAACCCTTTTGGATTTAAGGCCATCAAACATACCATACGTCAATGCCATATACTTAGGGGCTCTCATCCATGATAACGATAATCAACCTCATATTGAGGCCATAAGAATACCTTTTTGTATCCTTTAGTCAAAAATCATCTTGAACTAAATCTAAACCCATGTATCAACATTCTTTGATTTTACAAGCTTTTTCTTAAAACACGAAATCCTAACCATCTCCAAAACTCACTATTAACAAGTTTCCTAATAATTTTTTTAGCTCACGTTTCATATTTTCCTTATAACCTTTTTCTAAAGTAGCAAATTTAGACATTACTCTTTAATAATGAACCTAATATAATAATAGAATCATGTACTCTTTATAATCATAATTATTTAATTGAATCGGCTCATAATTTAAACCCATAACATCGGTTATGCAAAAATAATGAAATTAAATTTTCTAAAGCATTTAAAAATTTCAACTCATCCATTCACAAATAAAAAAAAAAAAACTATTCTTAAACCACCCATCACTTGTAACCAAGTTTAAAGCTCATTTTATCATAATCCATAGGCATTATTTTATCTTCAACTTTCAAACATTTCTATGCTAGGGATGGCAAAATCCAGGTGCGGGTGCGGGTTTTGCGTTTCCGCACCCGCACCCGGATTTTGTACCTTATCCCCGGTCTCCGGAAAAACCCGGATTTTTCCGGGTTTTTCCGGGTGCGGGTATTTGCGGGTTTTGAGATTACCGCACCCGAAAAAAAACCCAAATTTCTCCGGATTTTTTTTCTATTTTTGTCTTCACCAGGAAAAACCCGGATTTTCCCGAATTTTTTCCTATTTTTTTCTTAATTTTTTTAAGAATTATGCGGGTGCGGTGCGGGTACGGGGTTTATTGGCAATACCGCACCCGGATTTCGTACCCAGATAATCCGGGTTTTTTTCACCCGAATTTTCCAGGGAAAATCCGGGTACCCGGAATATCCGGGTTTTTTTGCCATCCCTATTCTATACTTGCATATAATAGTATAATTAATCATCATTTGTCTTTTGAAATCAAATAACATAACCATAAAACGGTAATCTTTTTCTAAAACTTTAATAACTTAAATCATTTAACTCGTAACCTCAATTATATGAAAAATAAAGGATAGAATATACTAAAATACTTAAAATCTCAGAAAAGATATATTCCATTCTATATATATATATTCGAATTTATCCTTCGGTTAAAAGAGGCTGTAGAATGTTTGGTGGTTGGGCATACTCGACCATTATGATGTATGAATCATATGGTAAAACATCAAAATCATAGTATGAACTATGAAACTCTGCCATATAGATAATCCAAGCTTGCGTTAAGAATCCCTACACGTTCCCAAAAGGGCAGCTGAACATTGCAATACAACAATCCTACATATCTCACGATGGTTCTTTCTGTGCCTCATTAATAGAGCAAGTTTTGAGATAGGCAAAAACTAGAGACAATTAGAAACCAATTAGCAATTAACACTAAAAAGAACATAGAAAAAGGACTTCAAATCTCAAAGAAAGTTAGGTTAGACATGAGGCACATCAACAAACTAAGAATGTGTCTATTACCAACATATGCATTGAATTGATTATAGTGACAAGAAGCTCTTAAGAAACACCCACTACGCCGACAATTAAGGTGTCGAGAACCTGTCAAACTAAGCTCCTGGATATCCTATCCATAGTTGGGCAGCCTGAGTGTAATATCTAACAAAATTCACTCAGCCCAAGTATGTTTTTATGACCTGTAAGCTTCATTCATTTTAATTAACAATAGCATATATACACAACCAAAACCGTAGGGCTCTGCTATCTATTTATCGTGATTTACGCTTACGGCTATTTGATCGCTTCTGAGATGTTTCTATACCATTTACAATCTCCTTTTCCCATTTCAGATCACCGTTATTCAGAGGCTGAGATTCAAAAGCTTTGATGTTGGTTACAGTGGCATAGACTGTGACCTCACTCTTGGGGGATGCAAAAGCTTTCCTCTCCACAAGTGCACTCTGCCCACAGCGAAAATCTTGACTTGCTTTCTCTCTCAGTGTTTGGAATACAGTGTCCTTATCAAGTTCAAAACACTTAGTTGAAACCTGCACAGGAAGAAGATATCATTTTGTCTGGCTTTGACTATAATACTATCAGCCATTTTATCTGAGCCACCTAGGACGTCTTGGTAAGAAATATAAACTTTCCAATTGAACTAATAATAATAGCTATTCGGAAACCAAAAGGTAAAGAGGAGAGTCGTTAAAGCATTAAATTAACAGGGAATTTTTTTTTTCCCTTTTTTGTTGTGCTTTTGTAGAGTTGGGGGCAGAAACAATAATATCATGGTCGAAACCACGAAATCAGTTTGCAAAACTAATTTCCATAATATTAGTGTTGGACCTCTTGCTCAAAGTTAAATCTTTTCTGTTTACATTCACAGCCTCAAGACGAACACAATGATGATAAGAAAACTAAAATAATATACGCATGATCAATGAATTAAGCCTCGTCGCTCTTCTCACCTGAAAATCAAAGGGGATATCAATTTGGGTATGGAGACAGCCACAACCATCACCAAAGTTGAGTTTCAACACAATGTCAAATACTTCAGTGGTACCAGTTCTCCTGATATACACAAGGAAAATGTGTGAAGTTCAAATAAAGCATATATCATAACACCCAACCCACCAGTTTAGTGGAAAACTAAATCTAAAAAAGTGGTAACTCAATTCTATAAGCTCCACATTCTCAGCTCGAATACATATTACCAGCTCAGCTGAATCAACCATTATCTTTTTCCTAAAATTCTAAGCAACTTTATTAAAGTCATTCAGAATTCAGACTCTAAAATAATTTAAAGACTGATCACATAAGCTCAGAGCTATAATACTTTACTAAATTCATAAAGTGGTTTGAGGAAAATTTCCATGGTATTGTATTTTTTTTTTTCACTAAATTCATATTTGACAAAGAAGCTAAAGATTGACATAAACCTTTCTGGTTTTGATTACTCATCTAATTAAAATTATACTCCCAAGGAAAATTTATATTATGGTAAAAAAGATTTCCTTATTGCACCATTGTTAAGAAGGCAAACCCTAATTACCAAACTTCTGATTGATGCATTCTCAATCCCCACCAACGTATAAATTGCTCATAATAGCATATCATAGGAATGAACTTACCTCTTCAGTTGGAATGGCTGCTTATCGAGGCTAGCCATTTTGTACTTTTGCTTGTCCGAGAAGGAAACCTGTGATAAAAAATGAATAAAATTAAACATACTTACATTTTCCCAAAGTTACAATTTTAAAGCAAACCCCCGCTAATTCTAGTGTGAAAAGAATTGGATTTCAAGACCTCTTGTATAATCCCAGGAGACCAAACCAGTTACACTAGCCAGAAACCACTGGCATAAGTATTCATATAACTGTGTAAAACTGATCACTAAAGGCAACTGGAGATTAACTTTTAAGTAAAAGAATGAAGTTTTGAATGATATCATAGGACTTTGAACATTAATATTAGAGAAAAATGATCCATATGGAGTCTGAAAGTAAATTCACCTCCACAGACTTGATGAATGGCAAAGGTGCATTTTGTCCATGAACACTTGCTACCCGCAGAGTCCAGTTCACAAATTTTTTATCTGCAATACAAGTGAATCAAGCATGCGAGAAAGCTACTAACCAAAGCCACAAGTGATAGAAATTACAAATAAATTTTTTGGGTAGATGCTTCACATCAGCAACAGTCTGGGCTCACTTCATTGAGCAAAATATGAGATGAGTGTAAGGTTATTGGTAAGAAGTCTTGAAATGTTTCCACAAACTACATGTCTGCCAATGAAGCTAAGGAAAAATTTTCACTCATAAGGAGTAGGACATCTGTGCATTTTGGGGTAAAAAGTAGACTACTTTATTTTCAGAAAACAAGGTATAAGAGTCATCAAAGCTAAAAAATAATCCAAATCTAATAAAGGACTGATGTTTCCACTGATACTCCAAGAAAAAGCAATATGTCTAATATATACTTAGGGTTATCGTCAATTATATTTGCAATCAGAAGTTAGCAAATTCAAAAATGGATCCTTTAAAATGATAATACCAATGCACTGCCGTATATGGATAACATGAATGTGACATGTGCTACTCTGTGAATCCATGATAGAATATTTAGTGAGTGCCAATCCAGGAAAAGATACCAGCACTTAAGGATTGAGTTAAAATAATCTGGAAACGATCAATCCTGATGTATGGAGGAATACGCATATTGAGCAAGTCCATGACTCCTGCAATAACCTGTTTGTGTTCAAATTAATAAACCATATATGGCCAAAGACAGAGCCATGTGAAAATGCACACTTCATTCACACATATGGTCTAACAAGCTCCAGATCAGGTATAAGTTATTCACTATAAGAGATAGAGAGGAGTAAACAGGCAACAAAATATACCGATACAGATTTATTAGGTTTCAAGAACTTCAGCTGCAGTGAAATAATGACAAACTTGTCCAACATAAAGAAAAATTTAGTGGCAGAGGAGATTAAGAAGGAAGGAAAAAGAACATGGAGGGAGAAAGAAATAAAAGTCTCTTGGCACTCAAAGATACAAACCGCAATACCTTATCCACAAAACCATGGATCACCAAACTTGCTTTCTTGTCCTTTGGAGTTTTCTGTCAAATGGAACACACACATTAAAGATAATTAGATTATCAGAAAAATCAGAAAAGAAAGCATCCGTCCAGTATTGCATTAGTTATAAACTCATAAAATCACAGCATATTTAAATGATTATTCGATATATATAAGAGTTATAAATACCAATTGAGGTAAGATAATTCTATCATAAAAGTATTAAGGCACAAGAATCTCAATGGTCAAACTGCAATTTTGTTTTATTTATTACTTTTATTATTTTTATCTTGCCATATTTCTTGTTTCAATGGTTTTCCCATTAAACTTTTATTCAGAGGGTCATCAAGGCATACATAACAGAATCAAATGTCATATTTCACATATAAAAAATGTTATTACTAAATTCCTACATGCATATGAAATTTAGGCTTGCATTCATCAGTTATTGGTGAAAAAAGTAGAAACACCTTCATTTTATTATTCAACAGAAGAAATAGCTGTAAACTCACTTTTACAATTTAAATTCAAAGTAAACTATAAGTGAAATTAGATAAAGATAAACAACCTGAAGATTGACAATGACAATCTTTCCCCCACCACGGAGAGATTTAAGAGGCAGATTGCATGCAGGAGTTATCTGCAAACTGCAAAGAGTAATCAAGTTCACGACCATCAAATAAAAGGAGCAGCAAAGAATGTAGACAATAAACACAAAAAAAATAAAAATCTGCATTTTTCTTAAGTACTGCAGAAAAATATATTGGTACTGCAGCACAAAGCAAGTATTAAAATGCAATGGTCATGAGACTGATCACTTCATGCAAAAGATGCTGAAGATCTGAACCAAATTAAGGAACTTGGTTTACTGGCATCCACAATGAGTAACGATCATAGTACAAGAGAGCAAGAATCAGGATGACATGCTGGTTGTCGGTCCAGTATCAAACATGATCTAGGAAGAGGCTCTCTCCAAGTAACTCACCATGACAGAATAAACCTAACAGGGCATTGATATATGGCTTTAAAAAATGTATCTCCAATTTTCTTACGATGATCACTGACAGTTTGGTTCAATCTTTGCACATGAAGACAACAAATGCCTATATAAAGCAACAAGGCAAAGGGAACTTTTACTACCTAGTACCCAGACACAGTACAACATCAGCCATTCTACAATGCTTTTCTGCAGGATTCATCTCCTTGGGGGGTAAAGCATCCTGCAGCAAGAGATTGAGAACATTTCAGCATAAACTATTTTCGTTTTGAAGGAATTTAAAGATCTAAATTAGGATAATAAGCCAGTTTTTTGCCCCAGGAATTCATTCACGATCAAGCCATCCCATTAAGTCTTTAATGTATATTAACAATCAATAATCAAACTAGTGTTCCAAAATTTGACCATGGATTTACATTTGCTTCCTTATAGAAACAAACCATAAAGCCAAATATAGTCCATATGCCTTCATTAACAGAATTTCACATTAACACTACCAGAGAGAAATGGCTTGCTGAATGCCAATATATTAGGCACACATAATGTCTTCAGTCTTAAAAAGAAATGCAACCAAGAAAATAATAATAATGATACCTCCCAGTCAAGAACTGTGTCCTTAAGTTTTGCTCCACATTTTAGATCAGAGCAACGTCGAGATGTCTCCTTTAATCCAATCGTTTCAACCTCAAAGTCACGCAAATACCTTCAAAATTTTCATAATAACATTACATTTTCAATATCAAAACCAAAAAAGAAGCATTTCCAAGAGAATATTAAGTATATAAACCAGAGACAGTTCTTTAAAACCAGACAATCAAGATAATCATTGCACTAAGCAAAGTTTAATAAATCGATCTAAGGTTACATGACAGATTCAGAGGTTAGGCTTGAAATAAGGATCATGTCTTACTCATTTCCGCATGAAGGACAAGCCTCCATGAAGGAGTTCCCATGCAATTCTGCAAGTTTCTCCCTTGGTATTCCAGAGCGAATATGAAGGCCATCTACATTCTAACATTTTGAAGCGATAAATAATATACACTGAATCAGAAACCAAACTAAGATTTGTATATGTTGTAAGAACTACGGACTTGGTAAAACCCAAAATAAAAGCACAAAGTTGGCAAATGGTAAAAACTGATTCCAGCAACAAAATTGACACAGGGGCATTAACTAAAATAAATAGGGTACACTGCAAGTTGAACCAACATGAAAAATATGTAACCCCTAGATGTAGAATATATATGACATAAACTTACAGAATGGAATAACAAAGACCTACCTGACTAATAACAAACTTTAAAATGCCAGCCTTCTCCAATTCCACCAAAGCCATGTGAGTCATGCTTGGCATCGCACGATGAAATGGTAGTGATGCTTCAGGTATGGGTTTGCCTTCACGCTACATTCAATTTATGAAAATCAGAAAAAATATCAAAAGAAGCTTAAATATCAATAACTAACTTGCTTACTGCTAATGCAAGCTAGAGTAAGATGCAGATTTTTCCTAGTAATAGAGATTGATGTACTGCAGAATTCCAGAAACAGCTTGAAGCAGAATTGACACTTAACAGCTATATTGACCACTTTCATAAATCATTCAATTTAAAAAGTAATAAATGTGCCAACAGTTTCATTCTAGTCAAACATCAACTACCATATCAGCATCTACATCAATATCATAATGCTTTCATATGGTTATTACAAGTAACTGATCGAAAATCATTATTGAATAGATAATCTCCCAGAAAATGTTCACAATTTTCACCTGCAGTGTCCATATTCCCTTGGGACTTCGAAAATCAGGTATACCACAAGAAGTTGATATTCCTGCACCTGTAAACACCACTAGATGCTTACTCTGCATATACAAACCAAAAAAAAATTAAAAAGGCTGATTGGATCAGATACGTATCCATCCACACTATTAAATACGCAAGTTATTGTAGATTTAAACCTTTTCTATCAATTTGGCAAGCTGTTCAACCTGCCATCACAAATATGAAACAAGATAAGGTTAGCATAACAAGTAGGAAAATGACATAATCTTATTGTTTCATTTTACAAATAATGAAAAACCTTGAAGAGAGCCACAAGCACATGATGAGTGAGAGAATAACCCATATAAAATTAGGAAAGCACAGTGGTGGTCCTATCTTTTTCTGAAAATAATAATAACAGTTATTATGATTATTTTCGTTGATCTTTGAGAAAATTATTTGTAAAATTGTTGACCTAAAATCATTAATCGAAATTCCTCAGTAATTCTGATGCTATAGTCAATGTCAAGAGTTAAGAATAATTTCACATGATTGTTAATCAGCATTATTAATACATGTGAATACAAATGAATAATGTCTTAGAAGTTGTACTAGTGATCTTAGGATCTAATACACTCCCATCATGGTTTGACGGGTTTGGTCAAAATTTCAAGTGTAAGGATTAGGGTGCAAAAAGACACCAAAAAATATAAATATATATGGATGAGTAAACAACAATCCAACTCAACTCAAGTATATAGAGAATTTGTTCTTAGAACCTCAGCATTCTACTACAGCAAAGATTATGATTCTTCTTTCACTTTCTCAAGCCACTTATTTGACCCCTCTTTAGCCAATAAGTTTCACTACTGCATCCGTTCAACTTCGCTGCCCATCTGAGGCTAAAATTTTCAGCAAACAACACTTACATTTAAACCCATAAATAACAACATATATGAGTTATATTAAACAGCATAACCATTCAATGCGCTCAGCCTCCTCTAAGCCCGCAACAATTTTGATCCACATTGCAGTAATCAATCTCAAGAAAACCAATTAATGCATCTCTTTAACAGGCAAACACTCCATGCGTGATCCAATTCACTCCAATACTACTCTTCAACCACAACTCATTTATCAGTTTGATACCTTTTTCAGCATACACAAATTCCATCACCTTGCATGCAATTTATCAACATTGGTCCAAACAACACACCGCAACAGCCATATAAACAATAAACCAAATCACAAAACCAGCACTAACGCCACAAACTTCACCTCAGTCACCAATACAAAACAAGCAAAACGCACTTCCAATGAACACAAAAGCCAATACCCAGATGCCAGATCTCCTCACACAACTCACTAGGCACAGAAACAAAGTCCCAAAGCTAACTCATGCTATGTTGCAGCCATAGTTTAAGCAAGTATTAACACAAGAAAAACCTAAGAAGCATTGATAGGGACTATTCCAAGCATAACAAAATCATCAAAGCTAAAATAAACTATAATCAAAATGAAAAAGAAAAATAGAGAATGGCTAACTTTTTCGTTCAAAACTTGAGGTGGGTCGAAGAACTCAGTCATGCCGACGTTGCCCACATCTTCTATGAAAGATAGCTTCTCTGCATAGCCTAAAGACATGGCTGTATTTTTTTTGTATTGTATCTCTCTCTACAAAGCTGATTTAAGAGAGAGAAAGAGAAAGAGTGCGTGTAAGAAAGCACTTTTTTTTTTTTTTTCTAATTCTCTTTTTTTGTTGGTTCTTCTTCTGCTGCCTCCTCTTTTCTATTGCTCGAAAGCACTTACATTAGAAGCAGCCTTTTGCTTCTTTTAAGGAGACCCCGAAAGCCAAAATACCTTCCCATGAAGAAATGAATTTCTATTCAAATTTACCTTATTACCCATAAGTTAATTTGCAATGTAATTATAATTATAATTTTACAAATTCCACATTCTTTTCTATACTAAATTGTAATCTTTTTGTTTTAATTTTGTGCATTTTCATTCCTAATAATGAATTAGAAAATGAACCTTTTTCTTTCATTTTAACGTATGAGAAAGTGAGTTGATATATATTGATCAAACATAGAATTTATAGCGAAACTATAGAAAACAATCTAAAATACATGTCACCACATAGTAGTGCTCGTCAGTTTGGATCCGATGGATTAGCTAATAACCAATCCAATCTAATAATGATCGGTTTAGAGACTTTTCAACCCAATCCGATCCAATTAAAGATTAAAATACAATCCAATCTAATTTTGAAAAAACATCATCCAATCCGATTCAATCAGATCCAATCCGAACTTTAAAATTTTTTTTTTAAAAAAAAAAGAAAAGTCCAATATGATCGAATAATAAACATAAATTATTATATAAAAATAGTGATAACATGAAGTTACCAAGCAAATTAAAATATTGGTAAACCATAATATAATAAATAAAAATTCATTTATAAATTAATTAATGTTCCTAATTGAAAACAACAATAAAAATTTAAATCATTCCACTACAAATATTGTAATTTAAATGAATTTATAGGACTCTATACAATAAGCTGCCATGCATAAAATAAAACTTGAAAAAATCTATTACAACATAATTGTATTAACTCAATGTCGTCTATGCATATTAAAGAATGCCTTACAAATATGAATAAATAATTAATAAATAACTAATAGTTTTTATATTGAGATAAATATAATTGACATAAAAAAACAATTCATGAAATAAAAAAATAATAATAACTAAGTTATATTTATACTTTCCAATTACACATAGCATAGATGCATTACATCAATGATTATCATATGTTAATTTTAATTTTTAGATATTATACAGTCAATTTTATTACCTATTATTTGAATTGAATCCATTTATGATGTATTTTTATAATAAGATCCGTTATCTGATCCAATTAATTAAGTTCTCAAAAATTTCAATTCAATCTAAGTCGCTAATTGATCAAATTCAATTAAAATAAGATCGGTTTGGACTGAATCGGTCGGTTTGGTCAGATTGCATTTGATTTTGAGCACCCCTATCACCACATGTGTTGAGCTCAATAATTGTTTTCTTTTCTTTTCTTTTTTCTTTTTTGTCAAAGCTCCAACCCAAATCTATAACTACTTTTGGATTGTAGAGCTATCTAACTCTACAAAAAAAAAAATAATTGTCAGAGTTATAAAGTTTTAGGGCATATGTTCATCATCTTTTTTTTTATTTATTTAAAGGTAATTCTTTTTTGGGATAAAACTTGCCCCTCAAACTAAGGTCTACGTCAAATTCAGGAGTCGCAGTTTGAGAAGTAGTTTTTTTTGCCTCCTCAGGTTTGTCCGTTAATGAAAAATCTAATGAAGTGAGGGAAAAATGGTAATCTTAATTCAATCATAATTTAAAATAAAAAATTGCCCCTTAACCTTAAAAAATAATTCTTCTTCAGCATTGCCGCCATGCGTTCCATCCTCACTTTCGAGTAAGGGGATTGCGAATTCGAAGTCAAGTGTGAGGCGTGTGGTGAAGTGTTTGGGAGCTCTGTTGGAGATGGGGTTTGCATTTTGGTTTGTGTTTCAATTGATTTTTGATCTTTGTGTGTTCATCCTCATTGCCGCTACTAAGTTCAATTGGTTTTTGTGTTTCAATTGATTTTTGTGTGTTGATCCTCACTGTAGCTGCTGGGTTCAATCGGTTTTTGTGTTTTTTTTTTTGGGTTTTTGACATAAATTTGCCTACGAATTTATGATTGGATGTTTAGAAAAATAATGGTTGTTTGGCTTAAAACTGTGTGTGATTTTGTTTGTGACTGAGCTATTCGGTTTTGGATGGCCATGTCTGATGATAGGTTACTAACAATAACACTAGTTCTAGTCATGTTATAGGCTGCCTCACATGCTCCTGTTTTTTCATTGGAATCTCCAGCTTTTTCTTTTTGAAGTACCGAGTTTCAAAGTGCAAATGGATGTTGAAAACTAAAAAATTTGGCTTGACCGTGACTCACTTTGCGACAGTGAGCTTAGGAAGGCAACTAAAGGATTCAAAGAAGAGTTGGGCAGGGGTTCTTTGGGTGCAGTTTATAAAGGGATTGTCCACAAAGGTGAAAAAATTTTTGCTTTGAAGAGATTGGAGAAGCTGATGAATGAATACTATGTTTGACAGCCTCTTCGGATGTTTTGGTGTTTCTAGTGCTGTAGCTTCTGGTGGTGGTGGTGGTGATGTTGGAGGGAAGATGTGTAAATTGGTTCAAGTTTAGGATAATTTGATTGTTCGTTTAATAATTTAATTTTTTTTAAGTTTTTAATAAATTTTTGTTTATTATTTGTTTTGGTTTTTATTATTGAGAAAACGGTAGTTTCGACTATTGACTATATGATATAGTCAAATTATGGTCAACGTTATTCTTTTCTGGTAATTTTAACGTTGTTTCAAACCTGAGGGGCAAAAAGTCTATTTCTCAAGCCTCGACTCCTGAATTTGTACGGGGGCTTAGGGTGCAAATTTATTATCCCTTCTTTTTTAATTTTGATTATTTCCATAACTACCGAAAATTAAATTAAGGTGTGTGGATAATTTGTAGTTCATTTAATTATGGGAAGGGATATTTTAACGGAAATTTTTTACGTAATCTATTAACACAAACTGATGATCCTTCATTTCACCAAATTCAATTATTGAAATTGAAAGTTAAAAAATTATATTTAATACTGCTAATTCATCAGTCATCTCAATCATTGAATTTTGTAGATCAATTATTAGAAATTTATTTCTAGTATTATATTAAAAAATTTATGTTAAAAGATCTATTCTTTTTAATTATATCTTCTAAATTTAGGTTCCGAACTTTAAAAAAAATCTCTTGATCAATTGTGCACAGATGAGACGAGGCATTTGCTCGTGTTGTGAAGAGATCAGAAGTGGGAGTGCACTTGATCCAATTATTGTGAAACAAGGGTCGAGCTAATTTTGGAAGGGACCTAAAGTTTCAAATTATTTTTATAATTGAGATATTAAGATAAATAAATAATTAAATCCTACATATAAATTATGAGTAACGCTACTCATACAAACTACTTAGACAAACTCACATATATAAACTAATGTGGTATCCCTATATGATCATCACATCACTCATATTAATTATGTCATTTATTATTAATATATATTTATCAAATCACTGCATTTATTTATCAAATCATGTCATGCCATGTCAGTTTGTATAGATGAATTTGTATAAGTAGTTTGTAAGAGTAGCATTACTCATAAATTATCTATATAGTTATTTTGGAGAATGATCAGTAACCACCTAAAATTTCACTCTTTTTTATACCATACATCCATCATCGGATCAATAAAAATTAATGGTTTAATTTAGATAACATGTCAACCATAATGCATTTATTAAGAATTTTTTATTTCTTTTTTTCAATTTTTTTCTCTTTTCTATAATATTATTAATTTTTTTCTTTTTCATCTCGCATAATTACTAAACTCTCTTCTTCTCTCTCCTCAATAACCATAAACGTAACTCCTCTACAATGGAATATCAATAAATACTCTCAAATTTTAAATTAATCTTATTTGAAAAATGACTATGTATTTTTAATCAATTATACCCATAAACTTGTATTAAAATTATCATCTAATATTTTTCGTTAAAATTTAAAATAATAACCAGAGGTAAATATAGGAATTCCATACCTACACATTTATAATCCAATTCAAAATTCATATTCTGGTTAAAATAAACTAAAAAGATTAAAACCCATTAATAATAATAAATAAATAAATAACAGCTGCCTCCGACATAATTAACCACCACCCTTTAAAAATGCAAAAGCACAGCCACCATCACCATCCCAAAATCCCAGCCACAGCCTCCATATCAACGCCCCTAGATTTCTCTCTTGCTGTCATTGGCCACCACGGTAAGGTTGTTACCGATATCGTTAATGGTCTTCAAAAAGTGAAAATGAGTAAGAAGAGCTTTTGAATGGGTAATGCTCAAGACTTGCAGATTTCTTTGGCAATTACTATTTGTAGGGGCATAATAGACGTGAGTCTTGAAGCCAAATGGAAGGGTTGTGCAAACTTGAAGTTAGTGCGACGAGAGGGACAGAGTGAGATTTGTTGGAAGGTTTGGTTTGGGAGTTTTAAGTTTTTTTTATTAGGGTTTTAATTATCTTGAAATTAAGATTTTGTTAATTTTATAAATTATATATGAAAAAGGTTAAAATTGTCTTTTTATTTTATTGGTAACGTTAAATTTAATGGATGATAATTCTAATACAAGCTCAGGGGTATGATTGATTAAAAACGTGTAGTCATTCTTTGGATGAAATTAAGCTAAAACTCAAAGGGATTTATTGATATTGTCCCCCTCTATAATCCACTAGGCTTGGAACAGGTAAGGATGGCAAAAAAACCCGGGTAATCCAGGTACCCAGATTATCTGGGTAAAAAATCTGGGTGCGGGGATATTTAAAAAAAAAAGTCCGGGTGCGGTATTGCTAATAAATCCCGCACCCGTACCTCACCCGCATAATTCTTAAAAAAATTAAGAAAAAAGTAGGAAAAAATCTGGGTTTTTCCAGGTGAAGATAAAAGTGGAAAAAAAATCCGGGGAAATCCGGGTTTTTTTCCGGGTGAGGTACGGGTGCGGGTGCGGTAATCTCAAAACCCACAAATACCCGCACTCAGGTTTTTCCGGGAGCCGGGGACAAGATACAAAATCCGGGTGCGGGTGCGGAAACGTAAAACCCACATCTGCACCCGGATTTTGCCATCCCTAGGAACATGGACGGGACGGGTACGGGGCAGTCGATATCCATCCCCGCTCCGTTACATTATTTTTTGCCCACCCTATTTATTTATAAATTTATTTAAAAAATTTATAAATAAATTTTTGACATGGGTATATATAAATAGGGTGCAGGGTGGGACAAAAAAAATTCCAGCAGATTCGTATGCGCCCACCCCGCCCCATTTATTTATAAATTTATAGGAAAAAATTTTGTAAAGTAGACCCACCATATTTAAAAAAAAAATTATATACACATGTAGACAAATTTTAGTGGAGTGGACCTATTCTATTTAAAAATTATTTTTTATATAATTTGTCAAATTTCAAGACACCCATCTTATCAAAATCATCCTTTAAAATAACCTATAAGTCCCTATATTTTACAATTGACACCCTTTTACAATGTGGGGCAGGGCGAGTCAAACGGATCTAGAAGCCATACCCGGTCTTGAACCGGCCCCGGTTGGGGCAACATCCCTTGGAATCCAGACCCGTCCCTAAAGAGCAATAGGGCAGGGCCTGCCTCACGTGTCGCACTGGAGCTCCAGACCCATAGGGTCAAATGCCTAATCCTATAATCTACTCATCTCTTATCTCTCGTCTCTCTTCACCATAAAATTGAATGAAGAATAAAAGTTTGTTCAACTCTTTATACCGTAAACTCATTTTGTAGTTCAACCAAATTATTTAGCTTGAAATACAAACTCAAATGTCTACGCTCTTTTCACATGATAAATTGAATAAGCAACTTTTTTTAGAATTTTTTTTATATTCTAAATGTTGTAAATCATATAAAAAATTTGTAAATAAATAAAAAAAGCCGTTTATTCAATTTATTACGTGAAGTGGGAGGAGACATTTGAGTTCGTATGCAAGCTAAGTAATTTGGTTGACCTTCAAGATGAGTTTATGGTAAGAAGAGTTTATTAGACTTTCATTTTTCATTCAATTTTATGATAAAGAGAGAGGAGAGAGAAGAGATGAATAGATTATAAATAAGTTATTTTTATTGTTGTTTGAGGTGAGAGAAGTCAAGTAATGATGAGAAAGAAAAAAGAAAAAAATTAATAATAATATAGGAAAAAGAAAAGATAATAAAAAAAAGGAAATAAAAGAAAATTCTTAATAAATACATTTTGATTGACATGGCATATAATCTAAATCATTAATTTTTATTGATATAATGATGGGTGTGTAGTGTAAAAATACTGTAAATTTAAAGGTTGCTGATCCTTCTCCAATTATTTTTATATAAATTGATATTGTATATGTTTGGTATCTCTCGAGTTAGATGTACTCGATTGTTCTTTTATGACATCTATATTTTATTTATTGGGCATTAATTATATGCAATATGAATATAAGAATGCATTGAGTTATGAGATTTACCTTAGAGTTTGACTTCGATTTAATAGAAATGTTTTGTGCTAACTTTCAACCCTTAATAATGATCATTTATAGTTTTAGGTAAGTAATAAATGTACATTTAAATAAGAGTATTGTTATATATATAACTCATTTATAATTAACCCTTATATAATCTGAATGGGTAAAATATCAGTGAGAAAAAAAAATAATTGAAAGAGAAAAAGTATGATGTTATATTTACAACTCATGTATAACCAATTTATTTACATCCTAGTAGTCTAGCATGCACAATGGCCCATGAACATTGGAATTTACAACATATCAGTGAATGAATAATTACTATATTATGTAATCTAATCTTTCTCTTTTTTTTTTCATTTTTTACTCGTTCAATAATATTTTACCAATTCAAATTATAAAAAATATTGGTTATATATATATATATATAAATATAGAGGAAACTTAAAATTTTTAAAAGAAGAGATATATTACAAAAATGAAATGGAACATGTCCATCATCCCTGTATAATTAAGAAGAACTCTAGGAATCTATGCCCCCCAAAACACCTTTCCAAATAAGTTTAAAAAAAAACCAAAAAAACCCTAAAATCTTGGAACTGCTTAAGATTGATGCCCAAAGTGAAGCAAAAATAAATTTCATCCCATAACTCTGCCATATTTGCTTCTCTCTTCCTTGAAGATCCTTTTGTTCTTCTCTTGCTATAGGATCCAAAAGAGAGCTGTAACTGCATAATTCCACGCAACTTTCATCTTCTTCCTTGACCTACCCATGAAAGGATTCTCCATAAAAACTCTAATGCATTTTCTTGGAATTACTTGACAAAACTTGAGCTCAATGAGAAGTTGATGCTAAAGCTTTGCAGCTGTTTGATAGTGAAGGAAAACGTGAATAACAAAAAAGGTTTATTGTAGATGAGTTATAGGTGTAGCATTACTTAGATAAAATTACATGATGTGATTATTCATCAAATAATAATTTGCTAACTTAGTTTATATAAAAAGTTGGTTATAAATGTAGTATTATTCATGTAAATAAATATTTTCTTGATAATGGAATTTAATTTACTTGAATGATAAGTAATTAGTGTTATTATACTATTTCAATCTTCCACAAGACGATGCATGACCATAATGTTGTCTTAACATACCATTAATATAATTTATTAGCAAAACATGCTTTTGAAACAAAATTGATGTTTATCCGTTACTTCATAAAGCATCCTTAAAATGCAAGTTAAAATAAATAGATGAAATTAATTAATAAATCTATATTAAAATCAAAATGATTCTTTTATATAATTTAGATTGTTGAGTTTAACTAAATTTCAAAATTTCTTATAAAGTAAAACAAATCATAAATCCATAAGTAAGGATGGCACTAGAGTAAGGCGTTAAGGAGAAGAGAATTCCCCTATTTTCCCATCTCACTTTTCAATTTAACCCTCATTCCCCTCCCTACACTTCCCATGTTTTATTAGGTGAAGCAGGAATGAAGAATCTCCATGTAAAAGGTGTCTTCTCCAACTCCACCTTGTTCCCCATATAAGTATATCATATTAATTTAAATAAAATAATTATTAACGTGTTATGTAGAATTTAAAACAAATAATAATATACACATATAGTAATAAATAATTATATTTAAAAGAAAAGGCATCAATAATAGTCAAGTTATAATCAAAAGGATATACAAATAAAGGAAAGAAGTCATAGTTAATATAAAAAATAAAATAAAATTGACATTATGAAAATTAGTTAGGGCTTCAGTAAGATAAGAAAGTATTATATTTTTAGACATAATTTTATATTATTATAATAAACAATATATTATATTTTCAAGTATAATTGAGTGCAAGGTTGATGTACTCAACTCATCTCGATCCAGTTTGATTGGGTGATTTATTTTATACATCACCTCTACCCCATCTTGATACACAACGATCTTACACCAACCTAGTTGAGGTAGGTCTCCACAATCTCTAACCTTGCAATACATTTTGACATCCCTAACCTAAATCCTATTTTCTATGTTGCACATTTTTTTAATATATTTTACATTTAATATCAATCACATTTCTTTTTCATATTTTAAAATAATTCAAAATTAACTACATATTCTTAAATTTGATTGAAATAAAAATACAAAATCATAAAAAGGACACACCCTAAAAGTTTTAATTTGCTCACAGGCATCTTGGTCAAGTCAAGTAAGCAAACATTCTACCATGTGGTAGAGTCTACTTTGATTACAAGTGTCTTATCCTAACCTAACGATATCTTAAACTCTTGGGACATTGGCGCACAACTGATACGACAAAGGTTCGTCTGACCAAATCATGATTAAAGAAATAAGGTTAGGCTGCTACTAATAAGATACATTATTTATTAAATAGTTGCAATTGATTAATTAATCTATATAGAGTAAATGACCCTTTTAGATAAGGGGCTTTCTATTCACACCCCTCAAGTTTAGTCCCATTAATGACAATTCAAAGCTTTTGTAAACTAAAGGCAACACCCTTGAGTTTGACAAAACCTATTATAAAATATTAACATACCCATTAATTACCATTTCATTATATATTAAATAAATCTTAAGATATTTAAAATACTTTAATTACATTATTAGAGATATTTTTAATGTAATAAAAAAAATTATTAGATAATAGGGTAGTTTTTAATAGCATTTTGTTTATATAGTTAAAAATGTTTTTAACAGATTTATCCTTGAAAGTTTATAATAAAAGATATTTGTTATATTTCATGTAAATTTTTATAATATTATTTATTAATTTCCTTGTAATAAGTTATTGTTTTCTATAAAATTTCTTTATATTTTTAATTATGAGAGTTCTGAAAGTATGCAGTTATATATAACAAAACAGTAGACTGTAAAGTAAATTGACACAGGAGAATTTTTACGTGGTTCGATTATAAAACCTACATCCACGGACAGCTATAGAGCTGCAATTTACTAAGTTCTTGTTTGTACAATCTTTAGGATCTTTTACAGTGCTGATTCACCCTCACACACTGACCTAATCTTTATAAAATAAAATCTTCGCAAAGATCATAAACTCTAGCGACACTGTCCACTCTCTGTTGCAGATAACTTAACAATACACTGTTAAGTTATACATAACACCCGATGTCTGATACTAAATTACATAAACACTTAACCCGCAAGTTATCCCAAGTGTCTACTAACTCACTCAGACTTGATCAACAACTCATGAACGATTTCTATCTCTCATACATGAATTAAAAGACTCAAAGGATCAAATTAAAGAAGCATTCCAATTTGCGTTGAAGCTCTTCTATCAATTCATGGAATGCCAAAGTCAAGACTCTCTCACAACCAAATCGATTAACCAGTTAATCTTTCTCATCAACGTCTCTCCTTCGCCTGGTTATTACATGAAATATATATAGTGAGAGGCTTGAACGAAATCTCCTAGAAATCCTGTAAAAGATCTAATCGACATCACATTAGGATTAGGAGAAATAAAATAGGAAGTGATTAAATACCAAAAGAGATTAGGATAAATAAATAATCTCCTATTCTAATTAGGATACAAGATATTATCATAATCTTAGGAAATATTTATAAATCAAATACTTCCTAAAATATAATTCTATAAACAGTAGAATAATCAAAATAATATTCTTGTTTCATCATAAGTTGAACAAAACGTAACACATGCATGACACATGCATGTTGTAACCAAAAATCTCGTTGTCAATGCTCTCGGCAGAAGCGCTCGACAACCATGCTCGACAGTCGACACTTCTAACACAATTGTCTCGACACAAATCTTCTCTACACATCTACTCGACACTTCAATAGTCAGCATTCGACACTCGACACGCATATAATCTCGACAACTCGACTTCGACTTCACTCGACAATCTCGACAATATGCTCGACACTTGACAAAACAACAACGCGACACTGGAAATAAGCTCGACAACAACACTCGACACAGCTTGACACTGGCTCGACACACTAACAATAACAAATTATATAAAGGATTTTTCATTGTGAAAAATGTGTCTCAATAGTCATTTAAGTTTTGGTGCGTTTAATCTAATCCTAATGAAAATGATAGCTTAAGAGTATTTTAATGTCTAAAATAATACTATAATAGAAAAGGGTGCTGGTGTTAGTTAACAAAACATTTGGTTTACCAAGCTCATTAGCTAAACGTTAGGGGCGTCCACAGTACATCGCTTTATATAAATTAGATTGATGAATCAAACTAAATTCCAAACTTGCTCATACGGTAAAACAAATTATACATCTATAGAGTTGTAATATGCTCGGTAGTGTATTAGCTAGTTAGGTTAGCATGCTGCCATATGACAGAGATTATTTTGGTCAAGTCATAATTAAAAAAATATGATTGTCTTTTTACTAACAGCTTAAGCTTTCAACTCCATGATAGCTATCATATTCTAACTTGTAGATAGCTTAATCATTTGGCACGTTAGCAAAGTATCAATACAGTAAAAGTTGATTTAGTAAATGTCATAATTATAGAAATAAGATTGCACTTTGTGTCTTTACAAATAGTCTCAATAATAAAGGTTCGATCCTAACATAATAAAACAACTGGTGACTAAGTTTGTTTGAGATAACTTCATATTAAATTTATCAATATTTTACTAATAAATTTGATAGGGGGAAGTTTGTGGCTTGAACATGGTTGGTGTAAGCGTGAGTGCCCATCATATTCCAAGAAATAAGTGACAAAAGAACTTCTAATAACATGTTGACGCGACTTTAGATGTTTAAGAATTTCAAATTAGTTTTGTTTTATTAATTATTAGCAAGGTGAATGATGGGCATGGTTTGAAATAAATAGATCCTAGCTTACCATGTCATAGATACAAGATTCAAAGTGGATATATACCACGATGGTCGATTTTGGTTAGCTTCTGAGAGGAGTCATGACCATTGTGGAAGAAAATCTTCTACTTTTCATTTTACTCACGGAAAAAGTTGACTCCTTGTGTACTTTTATTTTGCTTTTTTGTTTTTATTTTTTCAAAGGATGAGGTCTTCCATTTAGAAATATTACTATTAAAAAGTTCAACATAGGTAGGCGATTATGGTAATGATTAACGTGTACATCTTAGAGGATTTTGATAGAGTACAACAGTTACAGAAGTTTGTTTACAACTTTTTTAGCATGATTTACAACCATTTTTCACCCAAAAAAAAAAAAAAGTGACTGTATAAATACAGTTGCTGCATTATGTCACGAATTTTGAGGATTTTTTTAAAAAATACGAAACACGATTTAGATAAAATTTTTTAGTTTTTTCTATTACAAATTACAAAAGCCTATTATGGTTATATAATTTGCATTTCTTATCGACAAGGTAATTGCTAAATATTAAGATTGTTAGTTAAAATTTTTATAAATTATTAAAAAGAATTTTGACCTTTTTTTAAATATTACAAAATATTTAAAAGATTTAGTTGGTACTAATTGCTCCGTCCACAATTTCACCCTCACATTGCAAATCGGGACCCAAAACGCATGAACGTCCCTTCTACAGCAGAACGAATGTTCCGTCTTATAACCGCGTGCCACGTATGTAAATCACTAAAGGGCGGCTAGTGTAGGGGGTCCGCATGACGTATAAAGCAAGCTCATTGCTTGACGAATTGAGTGGACAATGCGTCATCGAAACACTAGATCAGAGCACCCAAAATTCTATAAATGGCAAACGTTTCGTCTTCAACCTCCGGCACATAGAGTAAGTAGTGTATTAAAATTTTACAAATTGCCGCTAAAAACACTGAAACGTTGCGTTTTGGCAGGTGATTTCAAATTTTTAGTTTAAATATCTCCTTTATGTTGATTAAATCACATAACAATAACTTCGTTATTCAACTTCGTCAGAATAACCTTCTAATTATAATCTGAGATTTTTATTTATTTATTTTAGTTATATATATATTGCATTATTAATGATACTTGTTTGTAATGTGAATGGATTCTTGTTTGTTAAAAATAAATATTCTAAATGTTATGTATATATACTACATGTATCTTTGTACTTAATGTTACGTGTGTCTAACACATGTATGTTTGCATGTATGTTTGTTTGAATGCATGTATGTATGTATGTATGCATGCATGCAGATTATTCGAAGAATGATCTCCATGTATTTATGTTCGTTTGTTCTTTAAGAAATTCAGTGATATATATATATATATATATATATATTAATTGTAAGGAATGAAACAGAGGGGAAAGAAATGCTTCCTTACGTTTGGTTGGAAAGGAGGAATATTGCCTTTTGTGGCATGAATTAAAAGGAGGGGAGGATCATGAGCCCTATTTTGTTTATTTTGAATATGCGATCGTGCTTGCTCGTGTTTTGATTAATGTAGAGATTGAAGGCCATCCAATTGGAGAAACAAGTAATCTTGTTCTGTGTCTAACTTAGTGTTGTGAAATTGCAGGCTGAAATTCGGATTTGGTTTATATTCATTCTGTAGTTGGATTCAATGTCATTTCCAGCCGGTATATTGACACGTGTTGGACAAGTGTGTGAGACTAATGGGTTTCAACATGTTAAACTACTTCAAGCAATAAATGATGAGCATGGAGGTGTTATTGTAGAAATGAAGGAGCCAATGGCCCCCGAGGCCTTTGTTACCATGCTACGGGCTTCATTGTTGCAGTGGAAGCATCAGGTGTTTATTTTCTAGAAACTTGCTTTCACATGGATGTGTTATAATGTTCTTACTGTCTCCATGACTTTTTCGATGCTGGGTTGTCATTGTTGTGCCTATCAGCCAGCTGGAATTTTTAATAGTTTCATAGCCCTTTTCACTAGTTAACAAAACTAATTGATTTAATAATACTCTTCGATAAATAGTGTACTCCTAAATATGGTTCGAGATAGCGACTTCAGCGGTCAAATTGTGTAGTAAGGTGATTTTGATGAATTCTCAGGTGACATTGATGTGCATAAAAATGAGAATTAATTTAATTTAAATTCGGATTGGATGCATGCTTGCTCATCACGTTCGAGATGCTTGATGACATGGCTGCAACATCTTTTGTCTCTTTATAATTATTTCTATTAAATTGATTTTTGAAAGTATATCATGTAATTTTTCGTTTTGCAGGGCAAAAAAGGAGTCTGGATTAAATTGCCCATTGGACTGGTGAATCTTGTTGAAACTGCGGTTAAGGTAATTCATTCCCCTGTTAATAAAACTTGTGGTAACAGGCTAATACAGAAAATCCACTTATCTAATTTAATTAGTTCCTTATCAACTATGCTACATCTGCCTTGTATAAGACAGGGGAAGGAATAAATACCTGATTATTTGGCTACCTTGCAACTATTCAATAATTACTTACTCAAATTGAGCATGGTCTCTTAATCTTCCATGTCTGGTATATAAAGCAAAGCAACAAGCTAAGTAAACAAGGCCTTGAAGCTGTTAGCAGTTTATTTTATGGTTAAAGTAAATGGATGCTTCACCAACTCTAATTTGAATGTCGAATTTAGATTGATTTGGATGACTTTAGTCGTGGTTACTTGCTTCTCTCATGTGCTATCTATTTAGTTTCGATAGTCATGTTTCCTTGACTGTCTACTTCTTTGGTAAATTGGCTTTAGGAGGGATTTTGGTACCACCATGCTGAGCCAAACTACCTCATGCTCGTGTACTGGATTCCTGATACCACGAACACTATACCTGCAAATGCTACACATCAAGTAACTGTTGGTGCTATTGTCTTGAACGATAGAGGAGAGGTAATCTCTTGGCAATTATTATAATTTCTCTGGGACGTGTGCTTTACCTTACTCTAATCAGTTTTTAAATTTAAGTCGTAAAATATTGAAACTTGTATTTTGTAGAGGATATCCCACGATTGATTTATTATAATGTCATGTACTAAAGATCTTTAATTAGTTTTTACGCCCATAAGGATTGATCATTGTAAAAGCTCATCTCTTAGATGTTCAAAATTCTAATTACGCTCTAGTTTGGATTCCAAGAAGCGGGCACAAATGGTTGATGAAATGGAGTCCTCCATTGTCATCTGATTATGCCAATGCTTGGTCAGAGGATTTTTATTGATCCTCTACTGCAAAGCAACTTTACCAGATCACTCAATCTGACGCCGAAGCTTTGATTTTATATCTGCTTTTATATCAGTTTAGTTCAAAATAGATTTATTTCTTTTTCATCCATTGGTGCAACTTAACCATGCAGTTTTCTTCTCAACCATACTCTTCTGGGTATGTATATATATTTATATACTGGAAACATTACTGTTTTGTGTTGCTCTTTCTGAACATGGAATTTTCTTGGGTGGAAGTTGCTTGTAGTTAAGGAGAAGAGTGGGAAATTCCAACTAATAGGTTTGTGGAAATTTCCTACTGGAATTGTTGACGAGGTATGCACATATCATTAGGAGTTTCTATTTTGAGGAACTAAATTGCGTGACTCTGCCAAAAACTAACTCTCTCGACCTACAGGGTGAGGATATCTTCAAGGCAGCTATAAGAGAAGTAAAAGAAGAGACGGGAGTAAGTGTGGATTGAATGTAAATATGATTGTTCGTTCTTTTATGTTAGAAATCCATGGTGATGGCTGTCTTAAACTGCTAATTTGAATTGTTTCAGATTGACACAGAGTTTTTAGAGATCCTAGCATTCAGGTAAAATTTGCTTTATCTTGATTTATGTGCAGGAATACCTTTGAACTGCACAATTCTTTACAATATTCGGTTGTACATGATTACTTGCATAAAAATTTTTGCCACTTCCGGGTTAGCTTTGACTTTGCTAGGCTCAAATCTTAAACAGAGGTGCCTTTGTTAATTTGGTTGTTTTAGATGCCCAAATTATTGCTACATGTTTTATGGCCTTTTAACTTTGCAGGCAATCACACAAGTCATTCTTTGAGAAGTCAGATTTATTCTTTTTATGCATGTTGCGTCCGTTATCCTTCGACATCCAGAAGCAGGAACTGGAGATTGAAGCAGCCCAGGTACTTTTGTTTTGTTGACATGTGAACAAGATTTGCTAATGTTTACACATTTTATTTCGATCAGAGAAGTATGAAAAACACCTGGTTCTATGGAGTTGCCTTTCTATAATTTTACAATTTGGTCGAATGTGATGTCCTCGACAACTGGTTAGAATCCGAAAAAGTATTAACGTGACAAATACTTCAACGCTCGAACTTGAAAAATCATTAAACATTGTACAGTTCTATTACTCTCCCATAATGTTTTTGATGTAGAACAGGCAGTAACTAAAATTAGAAAACTAGAAAAATGAGAAAATACGGAAAAAAACAAATAAATAAAGGAAGAAAAACTTGGAAGGATGAGAAAGACAGAAAATCAATGAAGTCTACTTCAAAACCAAGAAGGCTTGTTTAATGGTCATATAATGATGGCAAGACTGAATAAATAAAGCATCTGTTCTCAATAAATAACAGTCTCTTACACAAAGAAATTAGCTTTAGAAAGATCAATGGAACTGAAATAATTAATAAAATATCTAAATTCTTAAAACAACTAGACTTCCAAATAAATCTCATCTTCTATTCTTCATAGCCTTGCTCAAAGACAGACTTATGCCACTAATAGAGTCAGATCCATCTGGTCATAAATATTTTCTTAAAAGATTTGTTGATTTTTCTATGTTGCCTCCAGTTTTTAGGGACAACTCCTTTACTCTTTTAAAATCCTCATATTTATAATTTATATGATTAAGTCTTTTGAATAAAATAAAAGCTATTTGAAATTGTCTTTCTCCATTGATGACCATCCTTCAGAGGACTTTTTGCTATAAAATTTGGTAAAATCCAGGGAGAGTTTCAGAGAGATTTTCAGAAATTTTGGAGAGGCCATGAAAGTAAAAGAATCTTTCCCAATAGGAATTTTATCTTCTTCAATTGCATGATCCGCCGGCAGTACCAAATTGAACGCAATTATTGAGTTACACATATTCAATGGAAAAAGCCCTAGATAAGAGTTTTTCTATCAATCATATCCTGTTAGTTGTTCAACCTAAAATTACATAAATCACCCCCTCCTACCATCAACTTCCTTCATGTGGTCTATGCCTCTGGCTGTTTGGTGTTTCTTCCTTTCCATTCTGAATCAGTTTATTGTTCCTCATTTTCCATAATCTTGAAGACGCTGGATCTGCTGTTTGCACAACAAAATTATAAAAATAAAAGTAAATCTATGTTTTTTACTTGATTGCCGTTCATCTCTACAGTGGATGCCATTTGAAGAATACGCAGCTCAACCTTTGGTTCAGAAGACTGAATTTCTCAAGTACATAACTTACTTATGCTTAGCAAAGGTCGACGAGGGCTACACTGGATTTTCTCCACGACCTACGACATCAATCTTCAGCGATAAACGGAGTTACCTTTATTTGAATAGCAGGGATATAGACCAGTCAAGTTTCGAGGATTGTTCAAAAGAGAGCTAAAACAGGATTGATATTGTTGTGTGATCAATTTCTGTAACCCTGAATTGAAGAAATTGATTGATCCCTAATTTCTCTGTTCTCTCTTTTGACCAGAAACTGTTCAGTGATTAGAATTTAGAATTTTTTTATTCGGCTAATGTTGTTTAATTTATGGAAGCCATACAGAGATTAAATGGGAACATCTCAATGGCTCCACTTTAGTCATTACCTTATCCAACACAAAACGAGAAGGTAAGTTTGACATCTAGCTCCATACTGAGAAGCCGTTAATAGATGAGATAATCATGATCGTTCCAACTAACAATCCAGGGATGTCATTTTAGCATTTTTTTTCTGCTTCCTTGGGCATATTAATGAGCTTGCATGACAGAAACTATAATTTGCTGTTATTATTATCGTTGATTTGACTTCATGGTCTGTTGGTATTGATAGTGTACCATCTTCTTGTTCTTGTAGTGTAGGTTTTCATGATCATTTCTTTTATTTGATGTTAGAATCTAGAATAATTGTCTTTCTGGTTTTACTCTGCTTTATGCTCCGCTGCAAGCATTGACAATTATCCGTAAATGTTCAGCTGCTGTTTAAGATTGTAGATGTGAAATTGTATCCACTCTTGGGGATGTAATCGAGTTTTGTAAGTGCGGTATTGCAGAAATATTCTGGTATCTTGAAACTTTATAAGTAAAAGTAGTTCTTAGAATGCTGATTTGGATGTCAATTGTGGTCTCTTAGACGCAGAATCCACACGTGTGTAATATTGCAGTCCTAGTTAATCAAACACTAGGGAGACGAAATTAATGGGTAGCTAGAAGACCTTGGAAATATTGAACAAAGACGTGAATGGAATTCAGATTTAATCTTTCACAGAATGCATCATCATTTGTCTTCATGTGTTGATCCATGCAAATAAGCTTGTAGACCCTCTACATAAATCTGACAGGTGTTCTGCCATGCGGCACCAAATCCGGAATGCAGAATTGGAAGTTGGAAGAGAGACAGTGGCTTGAAACCAGTAGTTTAAAAGTATGAGAAAAGGTTTAGAATTTTCTTCAGTCTCATAAAGTTCTGTGAATATCAGTTCTTGTTCCCTCAACCAAACTACTTTCTCTTGTTTCTCTATATTTCTGTTGACGAAGAGAGAAAATGGTTCCGGCAAATCCTGTACTCCTGCTAGCACTTTGGCTGTTGTTCATCAACCCTGATTTCGCAAGGGGAAGAGAGCTTCCTAAAAGGAATGACTTGCCTTCCTCAGCTGATTGTATAAACTGCACAATTTGTCAGTATCCTTGCCATACTCACTCACCACCACCGCCACCTTCTGGCTATCCTGAATATGGAACTCCACCTCCACCCCCTCCAGGTTCTGGTTACCCTTCATATGAAGCTCCACCGCCACCACCAACGCCACCTAAAGGCAACTACTGTCCCCCATTTTCGGTTCAATGCTGCCAATATCCACCTCCAAATCCTTATACTTACATACCGAATCAAAATCACTCTTCTTACTCACATTCGAGCATCTCTTTCTTTTCGTTCTTTATTTTGCTTATTTCATTTGCTGTATTGTTCTAGATTAGTTTGCTATTTATACGTATATCTTCTACTTTTAAATTGGGAAACCCTGTTAAGTATCACTGCATGTAATGCTGCCTAGATTAGTGCTCGTAATGTAATTTTGCTGTTGGTATTCCTGTTCCACATATGGGTTTCTTCTCTTCCTGAATCTTGAAGCATAATCCACCATGTTTCCATGACCGCAATTAATGATGTGTAACTATTGGATATTCTGCTTTAATATAGCCTAGACTTGTATAATGTGTTTGAGGACAAGGGAGAGTTTATAGTTTTCTCAGCTCTGAAGTTGATTTATACCTGGGGCCTGGGGTGCGAGTGTGCAAATTGAGTCTAGAGAGAGAGAGAGAGAGGACTTTGTCGGAGTGGGGCTATTGAGACAGAACCCTGCAAGTAGCAGAATTCGGAAAGGGCTTAGTCTTTGTTCTCCACCCAGCAATTTACTTGACTAGTTGACTTGAATCCAAATTGGTTTGTCTCTTCTGCAGGAAATCTGGCAGGCAATTTCTTTTATTAGAAGATAAACATAAACTTATCTTCTCTTACGTGACGCACGTAGGTGTGCCGCAATAGATCCTTATGTATTGATCATCTTTGCGGTGCATTATCACCTTAAGGTCTTGTTTGGCATGTTTCATGACTTTAAGTCAAATTTATGATCTAATGGATTTTTTTTCACAGTCATTGGATTATAATCAATAAAAAAGTTAAATTCCTGTTAAAAATTTTAATCTATAATAACCTAATCATTGTTTAAGAATGTACCAAAACCAATCAAATAGCGAAGTCATTAGACTGAAATTACAGTCTAATATAAAAGTTCCAAGCCTACATCGGAGGTGTTATTTAATTGCATGAGAAAGTGGATGATAACCCTAAGAAACAATCAAATCCGATGCTTAATCTTCTATTCGACACTTAACTGGTCTTTATCTAAAAAGAAAGAGTCTAGGTGGAAAGTGCCGATTTTGCTTTAAAGGGGAATTTATTTTGTCAAGTTTGGCAGACTGTGGATGAGACGAAGAGCGGTTAATCTCTGTGGAGTAACAAATCTGGCATGGTTTCTGACAAATCCTCGGATTGGTTAACCTGTTCTTCAAGAACCTTTGGTGGTCATTGTCAATGATTGTACTTCTTCTTAACCGATATGTGGAATTCTCCCAAGATTTTGCAGAGGACGGGGCTACAAGGATAGTCGCATGCCATACCATCACCACTCTACCTAACTTGGAGAACTCTAGATCCCTCTAGTCCCACTGTATGCGTGCACTGATGGCCTTGCTCTGCAGCTTTTGCTTTAGTTGTGATCACATGATTATGAGTTGTAAAGATGTGAAGAGGTTGGGAGGATGTCATTTAAAGAAGGGCAAACTACAGGATAGTCAGACAACCAAATACATTGAAATGCTTCTAAAGAAACAAACTGCTGGTAAAAGATTTAAGTGATTTTACACCAGCAGCCATATCATGTTTGACTGAATCATGAACTTGGATGCATGAAACTGGTGGGGCATCTTTCAGAACGTTCACAAAAGCTAAATGATGATAAGATGATCTTAGAAAAAGTAGTAATCAAATGCTTGTTTTCATTTTTACATATCCGTCTGAAAGCAATCGGACAAACATAGAACCTATTCTTACTCAAAAGTTAGTGCCCATTTGCTTATTTAAGAGGTAATAATGGTTATCCATATCAGATGCATACTAGCTCATAATGCTTGCCCACATTTATGCTGGGATTACCAGAAGAGATTAGAATAAAAATGAAAACAAAACTACTACCTGCTGAATTGAATAAAGACCACAAATTAGTGTCACCAACTTAATATTATAAGTTCTATTAGGTTGCCACAGAATCCAACGTCTCTATATCAAATAATAAACCACTGGAGTTCAACCACCAACACCATCAATGAATCTATAGCAAGCTTCGTATAGCATATTCAGAGATTGTATACAGCAGTATTATGGTAACAGAGTGATATCTTCCTAATTCATGATAGTCTCATTAACAATGTGTATAAATAGATGTACAGCCTTTGTCACAAATAGCTCACACCCACAACAAACAAATCACAGCCTCCTCCGACAAGCAAAAGAAAAAACTAGAGTGAAAAATCACCACACTAAAACCAATATCAAAAGAAAAAGTAAAGCAAAAATAAAAACATTTTCATATGAGTAATAACTAGAGAAATAGGCCTCACTTATTCCTCAGAAACTAAAAAAAAAAAAAAACAAAAAGACTAACCGAAACAGGGAACTTACAGCAATGAAGCTACTAAACACAAGCTCAGGCACACAGCAAGAAATCTTGTACCGGCAACTCTTACACCAGCATTCTCATCAGCTGTCTGATCTGCTGGATCATCATCCGGCGATTCAGCAGGTGAGTCGGAATCAGAATCAGGGGAGGGTGTTTTCTTCTTGCCAGCCTTAGGGGCATCAGCTTCCTTCTCTGGTGCTGGCGCAGGAGCTGGAGTTGGTGCTGCCTTAAACAACTCCCTAGGCAACAAAACCTTATCAGTTGTGTAAATTGCTATAGGCTGCTCATCTATTAAAGTCCCAACAATCTTCACAGTGTTAATCTTGGTCTTCAATGTCACTTCCTCTCCTTCATTTTGCACTGTGAAGTCGAACTTCTTCGCTCCATCAGTAGCCAACGTGTTCATTATCCCATTGTTGGATTTCAACATATCCATGGATTGATAAACCGGCACAGCAAAGAATTCAAGAAATGAAGTCTTGTCTGTTGCACTCAAATTCTTATACTTTGGTAAAAAGGCCTTGAATGGATCATCCAATGGACAAAACACTGTCAACCCTCCTTCTGCGCTATCCTGTAGATACAAATTCACACCTTGTCACATTCTCTTCCCATATTAACAAGACAACTCGGACACAATTTTAAGAATTCCATTCTATGATACTCAGAATTCCATTACCTTTTTCAGATTTAATTTAAATAACTCAGATCTAAAGCCCAAACTCAACAAGTGCAATCCCAATCAAGACTAGAACTTTAAAGGCTGTGAAAAACACTAAATTTACAACTAAAAATCTACACTTTATAAAAAGAAACACATAGATTGATAAGCTTGGCTAACCTCATAAGTCTTCAAAGCCTCGTCATTTGCCAACAAGGTATCAGCAAACTGCTTGCAACCATGAGCGGACATGATTCCAGTGATGTTGAGTTGACTGGGTCCCGGAGTGGGAGCTTCCGCCACGTCAGAAGACAGAGCCTTGCTGATCTGAATAACAGAGATGTTGTAAGGCTTCTCCTCTACAGACTTCACAAACATTGCATCAAGCTTTCCTCCGTTATCTTCGGCTCCAAACCCGACTTTCCCGCCCTTCAAGTCCGTTATATTAACGAACCCAGATGAGCCCGGGGCCGACCCAGTTGCCTGGAACATGGTGGCCGCCAATGCGGTGCCGTTTGTGATCTGGTGGAGCTTCTTAGCGCCGAAGTAGTCCAAGAGGACGTGAAGGGAGAGGATGTTTTTGATGGTGTAGATGGAGGGGTGCTTTGCGAGGAGCTCCGACATGGCGTCATTGTCGAGGGCACAGACGGTGATGGTGGTGCGGCGGTTGATCTCCGCGGCTAAGTGGGTGACTGTGAGGTAATGGTTGAAGGTGGAGAGAGATGGGTGGCCGGCGAGAATGCGGGTGATGTTGTGGGCGTTGGTGGCGGTGAAGGTGGTGAAGAAGAGGAGAAAGGTGAGAGGTAGAAGCAACTTCGGCTGCATTGTCGTTTTGAGGAGAGAGAAAGAGAGGGAATTGAAGAGAAGAGTGAAGAGTCCTCTGTTTTACTCTGTTCTGTTGTGTTCTGGTTATGGGCGTGAGGGATAGCGAGAGTTAAAAGTGGGGAGAGGAGTAGAGCCAGATGCTAAAATGAAATAAGGTTTGGATTCAATCTTATTTACAAGTGGAGCCATTCTTTTTTTTTTTTTTTCCTTAATGGCTAATGAGATAAATCTCTTACTTTTAATTGCTCGAAAAATTCTATGTTTAATATGATAATGACATTATAATAATATAATTTATGGCTATTCTTAATATGTGTGTCAAAACCTTAAAAATTACGCATTTTCATTGAAACAATCATGATCTAATCTTAAAAATTATATGGAATTAATTATTATTTTTTTAGTGATCTTTGTAATGGAGAATACAATTTTAAGTGTTATACACAAAATTAAATTTTAAGGTTGGTTTGTTTTGGGTCGTTTTCCTCGTTGATTTAGCGTGCAATAAAGGGACACGACACAAAATGAGATTGTCTTAGCAAGACACAGCGGAGTTCAGTGGGATTAACACTTTCTGAAAGACTATAAGGAAGGAATCTGGAATCTCTAGACATCTTTCAATAATTGTATTGGCTTGAGCCAAGGCCTTCTTGGTTTAATAAAACTCGCCCAACTTTTTAAAGTGACATTATTATATATTATTATATACGATAATTATCGGTTCAATCTCTAAAACGCAGTTTCATTTTTGCGAAATATGTATTCTATCTTATATTATGCCCAAGTGTTATATTTGGCCACTAATACCTTGTTATGTGTTAAATATGATTAAAATTTTATTTCTTTTAACGAGTTATCCCATCTTTCCCATTTTTCAAATGTCATCCATCATAATTTGCTATTGGCTAATCAAATATCAGTAAAATAATTTGGTAATCATGCCTTAGATAAGTTTTTTTTTAATATATAAATATTGTAATATTAATCTTATATTTTAATGGGGCGTATTCATCTTAGTCTATACACTTAAAAAGATATCTATTAAAAGGTTTGCAATGATACATTTATTCAACCATAGATGGGTAATGCCGGATAATTACAAAAGCAATTTCAATAAAATAGTTAAAAAAACTAATAATAATAATAATTAAAACATTTTGAAGGTTTGGCATACAAAAAGAGAAGTATTATAATATAGTAAAAGCAAACAATAAAAAAACAGTAAAGCTATGAAAAAATTATTCGCGCTTTCAAGATTTGGGATTGAGTAAAGAAGCAATTGGGTTTGATGAAAACACATCACGTGGCTTAGCATCTCCTGATCAGAAATCAATGCACTAAAGTAACATAAAAGTGTTATACACGAAACACCAAATCACAAGTTTAGCATATATAAAAGCCCCCTCAGCCTCAAGTAATCTTACCCACCTTTTGCGCTTCATCATAATCCCCTACTGTAAAGTACCCTTCCAATACGATTTTTGGGACCCATTTAACTTGCAGAAACACTCATCTGCCATGATCTCATCAATCAATCAAATCATTGACCGTTCAATTGTTTGACCACAAAAACAATAGCCAAGCACTTTAAATTGGTAGAATAGCCAAGCACTTTAAATTGGTAGAGTTACTCAAAACTCATTCCCCAATAAAACCCCTTTTTAACTGAAGAAGTGAATATTTTATTTATTTAGTTCTCTCGAAAATCAAGATTTTCAATGATTTAAAAATTATATAATCTTCTTTTGTCTTTTTTGTCCCGTTCTTGATTAGCAATCTACAAGTCCCCGCAACAAAAACATCTCGCTGTTACGAGCCTCGAAATACGAGGTATATATTGGGCAATTTTATTTTTAAAATATAAAGATTTCTCGTTAGAAGAATTTCAACACATAAATAATAATATATTATGAGATATTATTTAATATAAATGAATAATAAATATCGCCGATTTGAGTGACTAGACGCCAAGCTGGCACTGTCGGCTCTGAGGAGGGTATTTTTGTAGTTTACTTAAACATTCATGGGTGAATGGATGACGATTGTAGGGCTCGTGTTTTGTGAGTTTTAGTTAATTTGTGGGGTCCAAGCTACGTGCTCCCAAGTTTGCCAGGTTGGCAGTGAAACTACAGATGAATGCCAAATGGACGGTTAGGATCAATTTCATGATGCCAGCCTGATCTCCACCGACAAATTGGTCTACGGCTTGGCTGGAAGCACGATGAGTCTTTGGACGGTATAGATTCTTCCTCTTATAACGCTCAAAGCTTTTATTATTATTATATACCTATTTTTCCTAATATTATAAATTTAAAAAACAAAACTCTCTCCACAATGAATTAATCTGGAAGCTTCTAATGATGGAAGGAAAACCTCAACCCAAATTGCATATATATAATTATTTTATAATAACTAAATCTTGATGAGAATCTTGATTTATTTATTAATTATTTTCATTGGTATTGTTTTATTTTGTTTTTTGTATTGATTTTTTTTTTCTTTTTTATAAGATCACATTCATTCTGAGAAACATGCAATTTGTTCAACCCCATCCCATATCATATTTACCACAACGAAAAGCTTGAAATCCTTTTTCTAATTGTTTAGTGTTAATTAAAAATCTTAATTAAGTTTATTTCAAGATAGCTCCTTGTCCCTTCATCATCATCATCATCATCATCATTTTTAAGAATGAAGAAGCCTAAGTGCATGTGTTTCTTACAATAAATACCTATGTATTTCGTATGCGGCTAAAAATTATGCATGTAATGTCGATGTCATTGTAAAAAAATCAAATTTTAATATTAATATACTATTATAATATTCCCTTCAACTAATTTGATCTTGGTTTGCATGGCCTATTCATAAACTATACCTTAAAATTTAAAGAATTCAAAAAAAAAAAAAAGGTTGGAAATTTTGATTAGACATCACCTCTATCCACTTATGTTCATGTAGGCACTATAGCCTAACGTGATTCCAGGCTCTCCTCAAAATGGTGTTTAATTAATTATATATGAAGACAAAGTCTTATTTTGCGGCTTAATTTCTTGCAAAAACATATATATAAATTTCTTTCAATGGAAGTGTGCGTGAGTTGGATATCATAATTAAAACCAATTCATACATGTTCAGTCGATTGATCCCCGCCTATATATAGTCATATACACATTAAAAAAGGTTAGAGATGACAGATTTCTGTCGATCCCATCCCATGGAAAATGCAAACTCACCATATATTAAATTGGACTTTGAACCATTCCAATTTGTTAATTTCATCAAGGGATTATATAAAATCAAAATTTATATTCCATCTATCTCAATCAATTAATTAATAGAGAGAGAATTTCAAGTTAATTTCAATTCTCACTATCTTTGTTGCCCTATTGAATAAAACAAAACAACAAAAATGCAACTCTTCCTTATCCTTCCCTTACATTTTTCATACCATATAGAGCAAACCAACCTAACCCACCTACCCCCCAAGATCAACCATCAAATCTCCATCATCGTATGCATGCAGCGCTGGCAATACTTCCGAAAAACCCTGCCATCCATAATCTCAAAGACATAACGGAGTTGAGAAGTTGCAAAGTAGGGCATGAGTGGTAGCTAATCTCTGTGGAAAGCTTGAAGCTACTTCTGTCAAGTCTTTAAGGAGATGCCTCATAAAAACATTTCTGTCATTCAGAAGAGCAAAGTTTTATGTATCTACCCCACCTCACCTAGTGAGCTCAATCTCAATGTACAATGTCCAATCACTCTGCAACCGTTGAAAATTGATGTTGTGGTGTGTAATAGGGGATGCCATTAGAAGATTGGAGGTTTATACGTGCATTCCTTCCAGCTATACTGTGCAAGTGGTAGGGTCTGTCTTAGCCGTGTATTTGTCATACATGTGTTAGTGTTTAGTTAATTCCACTCCATAAAGTCGATAATGACTGTTACTAATTACTTGCAAATTCCAGACGATTGATTGATGTACACCGATGCCATTGTGGTCTAGAATGAATTTTCTAGTCGGTGCGTAGGAGTTTATCATTGATAAGGACATTTTTATTGGTATCCTCACTGTATGTGTCTTTTTTGTTTATTTTTATTTCTATTTTTTTTAGGAGTCCACTGAATTGAATTGAATTTTGAGTTGAAGCAACTTGAGGCCATAGATTATGCTGTGAAGCTAAGAACTACTATAATTATTGAAAGATGCATAGATCCCAAGAATGCCTGTACGAGTGTGAAAATGATGCATCATTAGCAACGTAGTGATTTTGTCTGCGATCAATAATCTTGACTCGTTCAATCACATTATACGGATTCTGGTCCTACCAGAACTTTCCACTTACCATCTCTACCTTCGTATCATTGCAAGATACAAATCAATGCTTCTATTCTACAGCAGTCCTTCGAATTCTTTTGTTTACAAGAGATTTTCGTTTTACCAATTAAGCTAAGTGGTACTTTTATCCGCTCTAAACTATGCTTTTTGCCCATGTCAGTGTAAAGTTTTACAATGGCACCAGTCTGGTAAGAAACCATCTATACCAAAAGCTAGAATGAAATGAGCCCTGGATAAATGATAAGTCTGTTAGCCCCCAAAATAGCTCACGTAATTTTCCTGTTATTTTCCTCTTCGGGTGAGGATGTATCGCATATACTGAAATATAATCTTCCCCTTTATTGATAATTAAAGCTGCTTAAATAACAGACCCATGCATGAAACTGAAAAACAGAGTAAGCCGAAAATACATGCAACAGAAAGATAACAGTCCATGCACGTAGGCATGACTTTGCGTCGTGTAGTAACTACTGAAAATACATGCAACAGAAAGATAACAGTCCATGCACGTACGCATGACTGTCAACCTCCTTCCAAATATTTAGGATTTGGTTTAAACCTTCTGTTTGATCGACGTGGCTTATCAAAAGAGGAAAATAACAGGAAAATTACGTGAGCTAATTTTGGGGGCTAACATTGGTATCAGAGCTAGTTACTTATGGGCACTAACAAGGAGCGAATTGAGCACCTGGAGTTGGGACTCGGTACAGTTCAGGAAGGGCTACAGCGAATGGAGGAAGCTCTCCATCGTATTTCGAGTATGTTGATCACAAATCAGGAGAACACCAACCACGGCAAACCTCATCGAGAAGGCAATGAGGGAGGTCAGCCGATCGTCTCATCCAAATCAGCCAAGCTTGAATTTCCACGCTTCTCTGGAGACGATCCAACGGAGTGGGTCAATCGTGTGCAACAATTCTTTGAATACCAGGGCACTGCAGAGAACCAAAAGGTTTCCATAGCTGCTTACCATCTTGAAGGGGAGGCCAACCAGTGGTGGCAGTGGCTTCGTAGGATGTTACAAGAAGAAGGATATGCGATCTCTTGGGAAAAATTTGAAGAGGAATTATGGGCTCGCTTCGGACCATCAGGATGCGAAGACTTTGATGAAGCTCTCTCAAGGATCACGCAACTGGGAACGTTGAGAGATTATCAACGTGAATTCGAGAAGCTCGGCAACAAGGTGCGTGGATGGACGCAAAGGGCTTTGGTAGGGACGTTCATGGGAGGTTTAAAAGCTGAGATTTCGGATGGGATACGGATGTTTAAACCGCAATCACTCAAGGAGGCTATTAATTTAGCACGTATGCGAGACGAGTAGCTTACACGACAGCAACGGTTCACGCGAATTCCACCCACAAGAACTCCTCTGGCTCTTCCTCAAACCACGCGTGTTGCTCCTGCTACCCCTGCTGTTCCAATCAGACGCTTAACATGGGAAGAAATGCAAAAAAAAAGGGCTCAGGGTCTCTGTTTTAACTGCAACGAACGTTTCACAACTGGGCATAGATGTCAAAAACCACAGCTATTACTCTTGGAGGGGCATGCAAGTAACGTGTTATGTGAAGAAATTACTGACCAGCAGACATTGGAAGAAGACCACAGTGGAAATATAGGGGAAGTACAAGACACTGAATTGGAACCTGAAATCACGTTGCATGCACTTATGGGATGGACTGGTCCAAAAACCATGCGCATAACTGCAAGAATGGGCCTTCATGAAGTGGTGGTTTTGGTTGACAGCGGATCTACGCATAACTTCATTAACGATCGTTTGGCAAACTTACTCAGGTTGCCAGTCGTTCTTACAGAAGCATTTACTGTCCGGGTAGCCAATGGAGAAAAACTAAAATATCAGGGGCGTTACGATAAGGTACGAGTGGAGTTACAAGGCACCGAGTTTTCCCTCACTTTTTTTTCTCTATCTTTAACAGGTCTTGACCTTGTACTGGGTGTGCAATGGCTTGAAATGCTTGGTTCTGTGGTCTGTAACTGGAAACAATTAACCATGGATTTTATTTGGAACAATCAAAACTGATGGCTTCAAGGTGTGGACGTTCAAGCAATTCAGGTTGCTTCACCCAACGAATTCACAAAGGAGTTTCGCCAAGGCCATGCATTGTTTGCAGTATGCGATCAACCAACTTTGGGCACAGCGTCAAATGGTGCCCCTACACTTGATGATTTGCGGCAAGATATGCAAAAGTTGCTGAAGGACTATGCGGATGTGTTCCAGGAGCCCTCAAGCCTACCACCTGTACGCGAGATAGAGCATTGCATTACACTCAAGGAGGGGACCGAGCCAATTAATGTACGGCCATATCGATACGCCCATTTCCAGAAGGAAGAAATCGAAAAACAAGTTTAGGAGATGATGAATTCTGGCCTCATTCGACCGAGCACCAGTCCATTTTCGTCGCCGGTATTATTGGTGAAGAAAAAAGATGGAAGTTGGAGATTTTGCACAGACTACCGCGCACTCAATAACGCCACCATCAAGGACCGATTTCCCATCCCAACAGTAGACGACATGTTGGATGAATTACATGGAGCATCCTACTTTACAAAGCTTGATCTAAGGGCCGGGTATCATCAAGTAAGAGTAAATCCTTCCGACATACTCAAAACTGCTTTCCGTACTCATAACGGTCACTACGAATATTTAGTGATGCCGTTTGGCCTTTGCAATGCACCCTCTACATTCCAGGCCATCATGAACTCTATATTTCGACCTTATCTTCGAAAATTTATTTTGGTTTTCTTCGATGATATTCTTGTATATAGTTCCACTTGGGATAGGCACGTGGTGCATGTTCAACAAACCTTGGAGATTTTGAGGCAGCATCAATTTTATGCCAAGGCCACCAAGTGTGCATTCGGCCAACAGGAGTTAGAATATTTGGGGCACATAGTTACGCCGCAAGGAGTGAAGGTCGATAATCACAAGATTGCAGCCATGGTGTCATGGCCTCAACCGACTAATATTTCTGAATTACGTGGTTTTTTAGGCTTGACAGGATATTACAGGAAATTTGTTCGAAATTATGGCATCATCGCTCGACCCCTTACCAACCTCCTTAAGAAAGGGCAGTTCGGATGGAACAAGGAAGCCGAAATAGCCTTTGTGACTCTTAAGCAAGCGATGACCACCACACCTGTGTTGGCCATGCCCAATTTCAACGAGTCCTTTACCATAGAAACAGACGCTGCAGAGGACGGAATAGGCGCAGTTTTAACTCAACAAGGCAAGCCCGTTGCCTTTATGAGCCGTGCACTGGGAGTTACAAAGAAATCGTGGTCAACCTATGCCAAAGAAATGCTTGCAATTGTGGAGGCTATACGTGTATGGCGACCATATTTATTGGGGAGAAGGTTCTTCATCCAAACTGACCATCGCAGCTTAAAATATTTTTTGGAACAACGTTTGGCAACACCAGAACAGCAAAAATGGGTAGCCAAATTGCTAGGCTACGATTACGAGATTACATATCGGCCAGGCCGTGAAAATTCGGCAACAGATGCCCTCTCACGCAAGCCCAACAGTCCAGTCCTTAATCACCTCCATGTACCCACCATATCCATGTGGGATGATGTCCGAAAGGCATATGCAGGAGATCCATACATTCAGTTAATCGCCCAATTGGCAAAGACTCAAACCAAAGGGCCATATACGCAACGACAGGGGTTATTTTACTTCAAAGGCAGGGTACTCATTCCTTCCCAAGGGGAGTTACGGAAAAGGCTGATACATGAGGCTCACGATACAAAAATCGGGGGGCACTCAGGAGTGTTGCGGACGTTGAAACGGTTGGCTCAACAGTTTTACTGGCCTAAAATGTATTGCGACGTCCACGAATACATCCAACGCTGTGAGGTATGCCAAAAGATGAAATCTGAGACACTCTCACCTGCTGGTCTTCTCCAACCATTGCCCATTCCGTGCCAAGTTTGGGAGGATATCACGCTAGACTTCATTGAAGGATTGCCCACTTCCAACGGCAAGGACACAATATTTGTAGTAGTGGATAGGTTAAGTAAATCTACACATTTTTTAACCTTAATGCATCCATTTACTGCTAAAGGTGTGGCTGAAAAATTTGTGGAAGGAATTATCAAGTTGCATGGCATGCCAAAATGCATCATCAGTGACCGTGATCTAGTCTTTATTAGCAGGTTTTGGCAAGAATTTTTTTCAAATGTCAGGCACCAAGTTACACCTGAGCTCCGCCTACCATCCGCAAACCGACGGTCAAACAGAAGTGGTCAATCGCTGTGTGGAGCAATATCTTCGGTGCTTTGTCCATCAATGGCCGCGTAAGTGGAGTGCCTACCTTCCTTGGGCTGAGCTATGGTATAATACGACGTACCATGCTTCAACGGGAATGACTCCATTTCAGGCGTTATATGGGCGTCCGCCCCCTTCTTTTCCATTTTATAATAATGGTTTCTCTTCCGTCAACGAAGTGGATGTGCAATTGATAACTCGAGATGCAATAATACGGCAGCTCAAAGCCAATCTGGAAGCCTCCATCAATCGCATGAAGCAAATGGCGGATCGGAAGAGAAGAGATGTAACGTTCGACGTGGGGGAAATGGTATTACTCAGACTACATCCTTATCGGCAACAATCAGTTTTTAAACGTGCCCATCAAAAACTTGCCAGTCGATTTTTTGGGCCGTATCCTGTGGTACAAAAAATTGGCGCCGTTGCTTACAAACTACAGTTGCCAACGGGAGCTCACATTCACCCAGTTTTTCACGTTTCTCTCTTGAAGAAATTTATTGGCGACCGTACACTACCCTCTAATGAATTGCCACCCGTTACTGATGAGGGCACGGTGGCACTGGAGCCTCAACACATTCTGGATACTCGCTGGATCAAAAATGGAAAGAAATTTGAAGAAGAACACTTGGTTCAATGGAGACATCTGCCCCCAGAAGATGCCACGTGGGAAACGCATCGAACTTTGATCGAGCAATTTCCAGATGTGGACCTTGCGGACAAGAGTCCAACCGGTGGGGGAAGTATTGATAAGCCACGTCGATCAAACAGAAGGTTTAAACCAAATCCTAAATATTTGGAAGGAGGTTGACAGTCATGCGTACGTGCATGGACTGTTATCTTTCTGTTGCATGTATTTTCAGTAGTTACTACACGACGCAAAGTCATGCCTACGTGCATGGGCTATTATCTTTCTGTTGCATGTATTTTCGGCTTACTCTGTTTTTCAGTTTCATGCATGGGTCTGTTATTTAAGCAGCTTTAATTATCAATAAAGGGGAAGATTATATTTCAGTATATGCGGTACATCCTCACCCGAAGAGGAAAATAACAGGAAAATTACGTGAGCTATTTTGGGGGTAACAAAATCACAGAATATCCATTAAAAGTCTGGATCTTTTGCCCCTGTTGGAAGTAAGAAGCATCTGTGCAGAGAAAACAGCACCTCACATGGTCCAACGTGGGATTTTTGATAAAATTAAGTGGCTTGTGCGGGTGTCCAAGTAAATCAAACGATCCATACGTTGAACAAAGCATAATTATAGCCTTGGGAGTTGGAGTTCATTTGACCTTGGCACATGATACAGTCATTTTCTTAGTGAAGTATGAAACATCTCTTAGATGAGCAGCAAAAGCCACATGGGTTTTTGATAATAGATAGTATCGTTGACAGCATCATTTCACTTATGGAAACCGTCCTTGGTTTCTAGAAGCTAATAAACAAGTACCGTTGTTAACCAACAGGCTACACATATTCAGCAAATTAACAATAGTATGAACATTTCGAAGCAACTGTAAGTCCGTGGAACAACAGTCAATGCAACCTACAACTTTTGCAATTTCAAACAGATAACTTCCATGGCCAATGAAATGTTTCAAAATGCTCATCTCAAGTTGGTTTTACTAGCAACAAAGACAATCATGAACAAGATTTTCAGAACAGTATATAGCTTCTCAGTACTTACTAATTACATAACAAAATATGATATTCCAGAAGACAAAGCATAGATGAAACTTCAAAGGAAACAGAAGGAACAAGGAAAGAGGTAAATAGATTTTACTACGTTGGAGAAGAAATGTTCTTAAAGATTGTGTGAATTAATATGATGAGAATGATTTGCACCAAACACCATGAACAAGGGTTTGCCAGTGTGAGTCAATTGAGCTCACTGAAGGGATGCTTCTGATTCTCTTTTGGGAAATTAGACACAGAAAACATGAAGGAGATTTTCAGAAACAAGGTGTAAAGTGAAGAGCATTCTAATATATCTTTGTGATAGGTGTTTTGAAAATTGCTCCAAGCTCTCCAGAGTGCATGGAACGATATCATTATCATGTCAACAAAGAAATCCTTGCATTGCGGAGAGGGATTCTTTAGAAATAGGCTTCTAATGTAATGAGATTTTATCCACAACTTTTGAATCTTGTTTTTAACATTACATTTCATTCAACAACACATTGCGGTAACTCCATAAAACAAGTTAACAGAGAAGCAAAAATAAGAAAGCATCCCTCATCAAAATTTTCTGAAAACAGAGACTCCCGGAGCACATTCTAGTAAGAAGATGATTTCATGCCCCTGTACATGGTTTATATCCACCACAATTCTGATGTCACTCAGCATTGTCCAAAATCCATTGCAAACTCTTAATAGAATGAAAGTCAACATGGGAACTCAAAACACACTATGAAGTCATCATAGAATTGGCCTCTACATCCAAGATGTCCCTGTGACACACAAGGCATGCACTTTCTAGTACGAGGATGATTTCATCCCGTCTACAAGGGTTATATCCACCACATTTCTGATGTCATTTCAGCATTGTCTATAATCCCTTGCAAACTTCTAGCCAAATTTAATTCAACATGGGAATTCAAAACACGATGGTAAAATAGTTATAGTATTGGCCTCTACATACAAGTTCTCCCTAAGAAACATAAGGGAACACAATGTAGGATGACGAAAGATCATTCCAAACAAACACGCATAATATAGGGAGAACTTGGAAAATTTTCCTGGTCATTCCATGGTCAAACATACTCCTTTATCTAAGGTTACAAGCATTTTAGTTTACTTCGGCCGTGGTACCAACTAATACATCAAATATTTCTAGTACACTAAAAAGCAGAATTCAATAAACAACATGAAGAAACTATCATCCACTGGACTAAGTTCGGTCAATCACCAATACAATGCCAGTCATAATACAGTCATCCTTTTCTCCAGGTGAAAACCTGCTTAGTGACGTGTAACATAACACGGATCAATAAGTTGAAACACAATGCAATACTAAAATGGATTACATTCATAACAGAACAGTGAAGAAGCATACTAGAATGCCTTTAATAGCACCATCAAAACCACAAACTCATTGTATTTGCTATATCGCCAAGCCACTAAATTTAGCAATATGTACCAAACATGAACTACATATCATTTCCTAATTTTACAACTAAAGAGGATACTTCAGTCCCAATTTAACTAAAACAATAAAGAAAGAAATAGAACTGTATCATAGATACATATATATCAAACTCCTTTAAAAGCACTTCCATTCAAGCAATAAGTTACGAGCGATTACAAACTCAATTAACAAGAAAGCAAATGAACCATTCAAAGAACCTGTCTATCTGCTGCTTCAGCAACAATGGGCAATCTGGGCACTTGACCTAACAAACAAGAAGAGGATCCATAAATTAAACATACCAAAAGGAACAAAAAGACAGTACTATCCAGGCTCATCATGAAATCCAACCCAATCCCATCTCTTACATTAAAGGTCCTCTCAAAAAGATCAGGAAAAATCAACAAAACATCAAGCACAATAGCCTGCATGGTGTTGAACCTAACATATCGACTGAAGTTATTGTTCCTGACAACTACGAAGTACAAAGTTAAAAACACTAAAAACCCATTAAAGGGAAAGCTTTTAAAGACTTTAATAGCTGGTACAAGTGGTTGTATAAGCATTTGCATAGGAGTAAACTGAGTTATGACATATTTTCCATACTGTATGCCATCAAAGAAAGGGTAAAAGTAACAAACAGCTGAGATTAAGCGGTCTGGGTAGTCAGCTGAGTTACTATTTTTGGATTGGGCTGTTATTTTGAGTCTGCTGCTTCTGGGTTTGGTCAGTTTGTTAGTTAAAGTGATACTGAGAAGAGACGGTTGGTGAGTTTTGAGAGAGAAAAGAGAAGAAGAGTGAATATGGGGCTTGCGGAAGAGGGTGAGAGGAGTTTGTGGTGAGAGAAGAAGATTGGAATTGGATATGGCCATGCCTGTTTGTTGAGAGAAGCAAATTTTGCAGCGAAAAAAAATATCGGTAGAGAAAAAGTGCTTGCTTTTGGCATGGGAAGCGCCAGCAAAGACACAAAAGAATATATTATTCTAGAAAATAAGAATAAAAAAAGTGAAATTATGAAAAACCATTAAAATTAAGGCGATATTTTATTTTCTTCTGAAACAATCACAATCATAAATATCTGGATGCTTAAACAATAATTTGACAGCTTGGCAGTTTATCATTTTGTTATTGGTCTCTTAAGCTCAACAATTCCTTAAAAAAAAGAAGAAATTTAACTTTTTAGAGTCAGAAATGCTTTTTAAATACAGTAATATTAGAGTTATAATTTTTATATATCTCAAACTCTATAACTTAATGTGACAGTTTATACGATAAAATCTTACTGAGGATATAATCTTCGTAATTTTTTTTCTTCAGTAAATTTTTGTCATGTAAGTTATTATAATTATAAAATTAATTTTTATTATATAAACTACTACATCAGATTATATAATTTAAATTATATAGAAATGGCAAATCTAGTGCTGCTCTTTTAAATATCTCCCTCCTTTATTTTTTAACATTATCCACTTATTGAAAATTCAGGCCTCATCTCAATTAATTTGACACTATTAATAAATAAAAATACTATTTTGCCCGGATGAACCATATTTATTTGTTTTCTGTACTTGACTTCATTTTAGTGTAGCTGTCACTTTTAACATTTATTCAATAATAAAAAAACAAATAATAATCCATCACCCTCATACATGTTAAAGTTTCTTTTAGATTAATTAGGACATTAACATTCTCAAATCTCAATCAAATGTAATTTAGAGTAAGACCCTTTGGACCAAACTATCGTCTCATGACTATATGCATCTCTGATGTGTATGGAATCAGGATGTTTTCTTGCTTGAAAAGACTCCTGAATGAGTCCATCCCAGCTGCAGACACATTAGTACAACTTAATAATCAAATTAGAACTCATATTTCAGTGTTTTGGTTGAGCAGACCCGCTGGTACAACGTTGTGCTGGAGCAGGACCGTATTACAGAAACGCACATGCAGAATCAGAGCCCAAAAGAAATGGCAGTATAAAGTCTTACAGATAATTTAACTAAAGCTGAGCCAAAATAACCAACTTTTCGGCCATCGATTGGAGGTACGCTTGGAACTCCCAATACATATAATGCTCACAGCCCCACTTCTTGAATGCACCAATGCCACTCGCCTTCCCATTTGCTAACCAACTAGTCACAACAGCTGTTAGCCCGTTGAGATACTCATTTTAGTTAGTCCTTAATTCGATCGAGTTCATAATTCATTAACAATTAAGAAAACCAATTTTTCCGTCGTCATCCACTTCAAATATCAACACAATTGTTAGATAATTCAGCTGCAGTTTTTTCACTCTTGGTAATGCCAGCAATTAGTGTTAAAGCACTAGTAAATTCTTAAAGCCTTTGCACGTCTTCCGCAAGCCAAATCAAACAGTCTTTTTCCAATGACGCATGAAATAATGCTGCTTGTTATAAATGGCCAAACATTGTAGCACAATAGAATATAATTAGCCTGGCAAATACATCTTATGTTGTAGTCTAGTAGTCTCTCTGTCCCTCGAGATGTCAAGCCTCTTGAGCATCTCCCTAGTAATGTTCTCATATGCCATTTTGGCCTCCTCTGCACGTCCAATGATGGAAATATCAGAATCAACTGGATGGTAAGTATGCAGCTAGCACACTACTCTTAGGTTTCTGTGGTGTTGATTAACTATGTTCTGGATCTTACTCTTACAACATTTTATTGCAAACAGGAGCACAAGTAGAAGGCAATTGGGGACAGGGTCATGTAGAACGGGCAACCCCATTGATGATTGCTGGAAATGCGACCCTGAATGGGAATCTAACCGGAAAGTACTAGCTGATTGTGCAGTTGGTTTCGGGCGCAATGCTGTGGGAGGTCGAGATGGTGAAGTATATGTTGTCAAAGATTCTGAGGATGATGCAAAAGATCCAAAACCAGGCACCCTCCGGTATGCTGTTATCCAAGAAGAACCTCTTTGGATAATCTTCGATCATGATATGGTGATCAACTTAAAGCAAGAACTTGTTATGAACTCACACAAGACCATAGATGGAAGAGGATTTAACATCCAAATTTCACATGGACCATGCATAGCCATTTACAATGTAAGTAATATAATTATACATAACATTTACATACATGACTGTGTACCAGCAGGGAACGCCATGGTGAGGGTCACACCAACCCATAGTGGATTGAGAGGCCCCTCAGATGGGGATGGAATCTCTATATTTGCATCTAGAGATATATGGATTGATCATTGTACCTTAGCTAGTTGCAAAGATGGACTCATCGATGCTGTATATGAATCCACAGCCATCACAATCTCAAACAACTTCATGTTTGACCATAATGAAGTAATGCTGATGGGTCACAGTGATGACTTCGTTGCTGACAAGATTATGCAGGTCACAATTGCCTTCAATTTTTTCGGGGAAGGTCTGGTTCAAAGAATGCCCAGGTAGGTAGCTGCACAGACTGTTACTTGTTAATTCAAATAGAATAATAGTTTAGATGTTACACAATATTAACATTTGACAATTTTCACTTAATTTGTTGCAGGTGCAGGCATGGATATTTTCACATTGTAAATAATGTATACACTAGTTGGGAGATGTATGCAATTGGTGGAAGTGCCAATCCAACAATCAACAGCCAAGGAAATGTCTTTATAGCATCAGACAATAGATTTGCTAAAGAGGCAAGTTTTTGGTTTTTATAATATTAATTCTTTCTTGTCCAGGGGAGGGACTTTGTAAGCCTCCTTCGCTGCTTTTTTGACAGTTTTCTCGGGTTTGCAACGTCTCTTTCAGGTGACAAAGCATGAATCAGGAGATGTTAATGAGTGGAAGAAATGGAATTGGAGATCAGATGGAGATCTGATGGTTAATGGTGCTTTCTTCACACCTTCTGGACAAGAATCTCCTGCAAGCTACTTGAAAGCTTCTAGCATGGTTGCTAGACCAGCTTCAATGTTAACCATTTCCTCTCCGACCTCTGGAGCAATGAATTGCCAGAAAGGGCAACCATGCGCTACTTAACTCTTATTATTGCATTGCGGAAGGACCACCAGCCACATGTCCCCCGCTCTAATTTGCTTCTGTGATTTGTATTAATGCTTTCCTCCCAAATTCAGTCTGTTTTAAAAGTTGGAATGCTGTATTCATTCAATTATGATGTATGTTGTTTAAATACAAAAGGCATAAAAACTGGCAAATTAATGGGATTTATTCGATATTCAATTTCACAAGCCATAGACACTCGCATTACTTTGAATAGTTAACAGTTAGATCCAATCCAACGCCCTGCCCTGACCCAAACCAAATCAAAGTAGTTCAGAATAGTTTAAATGCCAATCCAAATGAAATTAATTTAAATTAAGTAAATTGGGTGTGAGTTCGAAAGAAAAATTGCATAGTTTTGACGAGAAAATGTGAAAAATCAAACAAAATTTTAGATACTAATTACATGACAGAAATTATGATAATAATAATAAACAAATATTTATCATTCAACAAAAATTCATTTAACAGCACCACTCCACTACTCCATGATAAATATAACCAAATCCCTAACCCAAAAAAAGAAAAAGTGATTGTAATGTGGAAAATACAAATAATAAAAATCTCAAAAAGCCAAGGCAGCTCCAATTGCCAACCCACTTACAATGACCTGAACCGACATTGACCCGGCTCCTGACTCATCATTTACAGGCCCCTCCGCCGATGTTTCCGGCGCTGCACTTCCTGGCGTTGGCCCCGGTGGGCTACTGCTGGACGGAAGCACTACCGGGGCCTCCGATGGAGTTGTGGAACTTGACGGAATGTTTGCTGGAACTGTCTCCGGTGTTGGAGCAACAACCGGGCCTTCCACTGTTGGCGGAGGCCCGGACGGAGTCGACGCCGGAGCACTAACTGGGGATGGCACTGATGGAGGAGGACTTGTTGGGGATTCTACTGGGGGACTGGCAGCGGGGGGTGGAGTCACCGGAGGTTGGGCCGGCGGTGACACAGGGGCGGCTACAGGTGTTCGGACGGGAGAGATTTTTGGGGGTGATGAACTGGGAGATTTGGAAGGCGCGGCGTGAGGACTTGCTGTGGGATTTGCGGGGGTTTTGGCCGGAGTAGGTGGTTGGGTTGTGGGAGTGGTGGTGGAGGGTGATGGAGCAGGCGCATTGTCGGCTTGTACGTTGCCGAAGTCCGACAAGAACAATACAAAGAGGGAAAGTACAAGCAGTTTATGCATCTTGAATGTGAAGTGTGAAAGTGTTTGATTTTTTAGATGAAAGACAGAGAGAGAGAGATGCAGAGACATTTATAACAGCTTTTTGAAAGTAAAACGTTGTGAGTTCGATAATGTGACCGTTGGCGATCGTGTGGCACAATTACCGCCTATAGCAGGTCATGTAGCCGTTATTGGAAAGGACAAGAGTCGCTGTAACCGGTTATCCTGCCTCGCCTCAAATTGAATGCCACCAATACCATTTTGTTAATAAACAATTTATTTTATTTTATTCTTCTTCTTGGCTTTTATATCACGCTTACGTCCCCAAGTATGCGTTCCTTGTATATGACAATTTTTCTTTTCAATCATTTCATGCTCATTTTCAGTAAATTTTTTTTTGTAGTCACCGATTCATGTTCTGATTGTTACTTGATTAGCGTTCAATTCTTTTTTTTTTTTTTAATGGGGTGGCCTTCTATAATCTATAGTAATCTTTCTCTCACTCTTTAAGAGAATGGTTAACGTGTGAAAGTATAAAATTTGAAATAACTAAAATAAGGAATAAATTGTTTCCGTGCCTTTAAATCATACAAATATTGATAAATATCAGCGATCACCCTAAACAAAAATTTATTTTAATATCAAAGATAATTTTAAAAGTGACTTGAGCATAACATGACTCTATCGAGAGTCAAGTCTATTAAAGTTAAATACGCAGTGGTCACACGTGGCTTAACTCGATTTGGTTGTCGGTTGCATATGGTCTCACACAGCTTAATAATTAGTTGCATCTAGTCATAACGAATAATGACGAGGATTTGTAGTGACTCTAGTGGTAGCAATGGCCTCTATTGATCGTCTGACGACAACATCTCAGACAGCAAGTTTCAATTTGTTTGAATTTTTATTTTTAGGGGTCTATGTGACAATTTTTTTTCAAATACGGGGTCCAAATGATAATTATCAAAAGCATACTTGAGATACACAAGTCTTTTTATATGTTTTCCACGCGTGGGATCTTAATTTTATCATATTAACTAACAATAAATTTATTTTTCATATTAAAGTAGATCTCAAAGTCATCATTTTGATTTTGAACCTTAGTTTGTGACTTGATACTAAAAAAAATCTTGGATCTTGGATCCAATTTTTTTTTTGGATTTAGGTGTTGGTATGGTTAAGTATATTTTAATTTTATTTAAGTTAAAAAAGTATAAAACAAGCAGTGAACATGTTTTTGAACTTGTTGAATAGCATTGTAGTTTAGCATGGAACTCAATGGCACAAAATTTAAAAATAAGAACACTAAACAAAAATTAGGTAACCCTAATAATTGATATTGCAAATGTTGAGCTTATCTTGGGAGAAGAGATGTAATGGTGGTAACTTGCACAATCCCTACCCCACCTAGAGGCTTCTCCAATGGTTGGGTGGCTGATGGCCCAAAATCTAGAGGCCATGGCCCATAGAACAAATGAGATAAGTATCGGAACTAGGTTTGGGTTCACCACCATCCACACACGCTACACTTATCTTCTCTCATTAGGCCACGCACTCCTACCCACTGCTAACATAGCTTCACGTAACCAATTAGCCTATTACTAGTCCACATATGATATCTACCCTACTCTTCATGAGATGATTACATCATTAGTTTTCGAAGTATACGGATGTAAACTCTACTGGGCCGTTTGGTACAAGGGATAGAAATCTTGAGGATATGATTCACATTGCTAAGAAAGTAAAAAATGAAAATCTGATATCTGGGAAAGTATGATTACTGCGTTTGGTTTGCTACAGAAATCTCGGTCTAGATTATTATGGGAATCAGATTATTTTGTTTGATTGTACACAGGAATGTTAATTTTCTTTATTATGTGAGTAACCTTGATAATACAAAGTTTGTTACTATATCAAAAAAACTTAAATTTTTTTTTCTTGTTCTAGTATAATTGTAATATATATATATATATATATATATATATATATATATATATATATATATATATATATATATGGATAATAATTTTGAAGATTTTAAAAATTATTTATTATGAAATGATATAAATAATTTAAAAATATTTTGAATTTATTATAAATCTGTTATAAATTGCAATAAATAATTTTTCATAAATTTATTATAAACTACTATAAATAATTTATAAATTTATCATAAAAAGTATTAATAAATTTATCATAAATTTATTAATAATTTTGCTGTATGCTATATTGGAAAGGTCAGATGCATAAATGTTTTTTTCTTTTAAATCACACTTTTATTACAAAGAAATCATTCTTACACATATACAGAATATTATTTTCTGTTTCGTTAGATTTGATTTGGTTGTCAGTTGCATATGGTCTCACACAGCTTAATAATTAGTTGCATCTAGTCATAACGAATAATGACGAAAATTTGTAGTGACTCTAGTGGTAGCAATGGCCTCAATTGATCGTCTGACGACAACATCTCCAATAGCAAGTTTCAATTTGTTTGAATTTTTATTTTTAGGGTCTATGTGATAATTTTTTTCAAATACGGGGTCCAAATGATAATTATCAAAAGCATATTCGGGATACACAAGTCTTTTTATATGTTTTCCACGTGTGGAATCTTAATTGTAACATATTAACTAACAATAAATTTATTTTTATATTAAAGTAGATCTCAAAGTCATCATTTTGATTTTGAACCTTAGTTCGTGACTTGATACTAAAAAAATCTTGGATCCAATTTTTTTTTTGGATTTAGGTGTTGGTATGGTTAAGTATATTTTAATTTTATTTAAGTTAAAAAAGTATAAAACAAGCAGTGAACATGTTTTTGAACTTATTTAATAACATTGTAGTTTAGCATGGAATTCAATGGCACAAAATTTAACAATGAGAACACTAAACAAAAATTAGGCAACCTAATAATTGATATTGCAAATTTTGAGCTTATCTTGGGAGGAGAGAGGGTAAGAGGGGTAAATTGCATAGTCCCTACCCCACCTAGAGGCTTCTTCACTAGTTGGGTGGCTGATGACCCAGAATCTAGAGGCCATGGCCCATAGAACAAATGAGATAAGTATCGGAATTAGGGTTGGGTTCACCACCTTCCACACACGCTACACTTATCTCCTCCTCATCAGCCCACGCAATCCTACCCACTACTAACGTAGCTTCACGTAACCAATTAGCCCATTACTAGTCCACATATGATATCTACCCTACTCTTCATGAGATGACTACATCATTAGTTTTTTAAGTATATGGATGTAAACTCTACGTATCTTATGTCTATGTTCGCATATTGTTAAATAACTATTTATTAACATACACTTAATTTTAATTTTTTAAAATAATATATGATTAATATTAAAATGTATTGAAAAATACGTAAAACAAAAGACAAAGTTTTGAATAATAATAAGAAAACAGTCTATTTATTAACGTTTTAAAATAGCTATTGAGAGTTGTTATTTTAAAAAAAATCATTTCAAATATTTGAATAATTTATCTCAATCAAGAAAGATTTAATTAGGAAGAAAAATAATAAAATTAAATTATTGATCTAATACAGAACAATAAACATCACCAAAACAGTGCGCATTTTGGTCCACATCCATCACTCGTAAATTCTAATGGAGCATAAAGGTGTAGAAGATCTATTGGCTCACGTTCGTAACTGGGATTGAATAACGCATAAAAATAATAAAAAAGGAAAAGGAAAATCTCAACACTAGTTTCCAGATTGGGTTTCCTTCTCGAGCAACAAGATTTTTTGATCCATTTGCTAGTAAGATCTGCTAAAAGGTCATTACTTTCCTTTTTGTTCTTCTCCTTTTGCATTTATGTTTTCGTATTTGCTTTCAATCAAATCCTAGAATGCGCCCAACATGTTTATGTTTTCATTTCTTTTCTAAATTTTAAAAGATGGACAAGGGAGGAGATGGCAGGGATCAGATGGACCAATTCCATCACAACGAGGCAATCTCAGCCTTGCCGATGAAGGGTTTTTCAAGGAACAGGATGATGATTACGAGGATTTCCACAATAATGTCAACTTCGATGAAGATTTTCTTCAAACTTTGAGGAAAAATGATGATGTGTTAGGGTTTAATAATGATGATAATAATAATACTCGTAATAGTCGAGACAAGAAACTTGATTCATCGCCCAACATAGCTGCTGCTGTTGGTGAGAGTAGTAATAGTAGTTTGCCTAGGGTTTGTGGTGGCAAATTTGGTAATAAAAATAACAATAATTAGAATTTAGAGTTTAGTGTTCTGGGTGGTTCTAGTGGTTTTGATGGAAGGACTGGTAGAGGGGGTGCACTTAAGGTTGAGTTAGGGCAAAGTAAGGTGATGAGTGAAGTTGATTAGTAGGTTATGAGTAATAACAATATTGTTAGTAATAATAGTGGTGTTGATGGTGGTGGTGTTCAAGGGCCTATTGGGCAGCAAAGTCTCGGTGGTGGTGTTGGTGGTGTAGGTAATGAGAGCTTGATGAGACAAGTGTTAGCCCTAAGGCTACATGATAATTTTGATGATAACAATACACATTGATTCATTGTGATTTACTAACATGTTTATTTATGTGCAAGAGTAATATCATTAAAATAATTATAAAATCAAGAAAAGACTTATTAAAATGAAGTGTTGAAGCTAAGGAGAAGACTACATGTTAAAGGCACCAAAGTTTAAGAACAAGGTTTGATTCAAGGAATGTGATACATGAGCAATGTTCAATCAATTAGTCATATATTTCTCTACAAATGTCTAAATAACGTGATTCTTAAGCCTTTGGAAAGATTACTCAATTTATAACATTTCATATGTTTTAAAGAAATTCAAATTTCAAGTGCAAGGTTGTCCAAATCATCATGAAATTTGAAAGACAAATGGAAGCAGCTAACATGAGCACCGAATACTCTTTTAGACATATCTTAAGCTAGAAAAATCAAAATGACTTGATTCTTATGGCATTGGAAAGAGAACTTAATGAATCAGATTTCATATGTTTTGAAGAAATTCAAATTTCAAACGGAAGGCCGACATAATTGACATGCAATTTGGTGGACTAACACAGAGAAGAAAAATCAACTCATTTGAGCACCGAATGATGTTTTGTCCATATCTTAAGTTAGAGATATCCAAATGACTTGATTCTTGTGGCATTGGAAAGATGATTTAATGAAGCAGATTTCATATTCTTTGAATAAATTCAAATTTCAAACATAAGGCCGACATAATACACATGCAATTCGGTGGACTGACATATGAAAGAAAAATCGAGTCACATGAGCACCAAATGGTGTTTTAGCCATATCATGAGCTAGAGATATCCAAATGACTTGGTTCTTCATGCGTTGGAAAGCTTATTCAATTTTCCAGATATTTTATGTTTGGAAGATTTTCAAATTTCAAACAAAACATTGACAAAAATGGCAGACAAAATTTCAGTTTTTATGGTGGGCAGAAAATTTGAAGTTGGTGTCTTCACTTAACTAAGTTTATCCCATTTGCCTATAAAAGGAGCCCTTCTCCCATGCATTCAAAAAGTGAAGTGAAGAATCCATCAAGCCATAAATAAGAGAAATATCAAGTTTAGAGAGCTTTTCTATTCTTTATCTACTCTTTGAAGAGAGTTGTACTTTTGTTATAAAAATTTTCTTTGTTCTTGTATTGTGGTGAGATTGAGATCTTGTTGTAAAGGATAAAAGTTATCCTTGAGAGAACTCTTTCCTTGGTGAGGTTGTTCATCAAGAAGAACTCTTGGTGTGGTGTTATCAAGGGTTGAAGGAAGTTGCCTTGGTGAGGTTGTTCATCAAGAAGACCTCTTGGTGTGGTGTTATCAAGAGTTGAAGGAAGTTGCCTTGGTGAGGTTGTTCATCAAGAAGAACTCTTGGTGTGGTGTTATCACGAGTTGAAGGAAGTTGCCTTGGTGAGGTTGTTCATCAAGAAGAACTCTTGGTGTGGTGTTATCAAGAGTTGGAAGAAAAGTCTTGGTGAGGTTGCTCATCAAGCAAGTTGTAAAGATTTCTACAACTTAGTGGAAAGCTTAGCTCGTGGAGCTAGGAGCCCGTGGACGTAGGCAAGGTTTGCCGAACCACGTACATCGAGTTTACACTCTCTCTATCCCTATACTCTTTACATTTACTTGCACTTGTGATTGTTCATTATTACTATTCTCTTGATTACATATTTGATAACTTCTAATTTCATCTTCTTCACCTTCATTCTCAAAGAAAAAGTAAACTAATTTTGATCTTTCAAGAAAAGTTTTACAAATCCGTTTTGATAAATAAAAACCCAATTCACCCCCCTCTTGGGTTGCCATACCTGGGTCAACAACAAGGGGTTAGAGTTGTTGGTGGTGGAAATATGAATAATGGTGGTGGTGGTCGTGGTTTAAATAATGGTGGTGGCGGTGGTGGTGGGACAATATTGTTTGTGGGCGATTTACACTGGTGGACAATGGATGCGAAGTTAGAAACAAAGTTGTCCAAGTATTGGCCGGTGAAGAAGGTGAAGTTTTTCGACGAGAAGATAAGTGGGAAGTCAAAAGGATATTGCCAAGTTGAGTTTTATGGCCCGGCTATGGCCACTACTTGTAAAGAGAATATGAATGGGCATGTATTTAATGGCCGGCCATGTGTGGTTGCTTATGCTTCGCCTTATAGTGTTAAGAAGATAGGAGAGGCTCAAGTTAATCGGAATCAACAGATGGCACAAACTACTATGGGGTAAGGTCAGAGGGAAGCTAATGATTTGGTGGGGGGGATGTTGGGGTGGCTGTGTAAGATAGGGGGAAATAATATTACGACTAGTAGGAATTATCAAGGTAAGGACAATAATAGAGGTAGCTATGGGAGAGTGAATTAGGGGAGAGACAATATGCAAGGGATGGGAAATAGGGGGCCTAAAGAAGTGGGCAAGAAAGGTATAATGGGAAATAGTGGAATAGATTTATGTAGGCATCGGTAGGGCCCCTTCTTTAATGCATCATCAATCAATGGGATTTGATCTAGGGTTTGGTACACTTATAGGGAGGTGGGTAGTTATGGAGATTTTCCTCGTGTCCCAACGCCACAATTTTCTAGGGTTGTATCTTAGTTCCCACATGTGAGAGGTATTGGATTGCCTGGAGTAGCTCCGCATCTGAATCCAACTTTTTTTTATAGTTAAGTGCTAATGAATGGAATGGGTGGTATGATGATGCCAATAGGTGATGTTGAAGGGCCTAATATGGGAATATGGTCAGACCCTGGTATAGGTGGATGGGGTGGTGAGGAGCATGGTGGTGGGAGAACTAGAGAGTCTAGTTATGGAGAGGAAGTTACTTCTGATCATCAATATGGTGAGGTAAGTCATGAGAGAAGAGGTTGGTAGAATCCCATGAAGGAATAAGATCGAGCTTCGAAAATGGACAGTTTAGTTCCTCTGAGAGAAAGTATCGTGATGATAAAGAACTTAGGTATGATAGGGATATGCCCAAAGACATAGATATGGGGCATGATCATGACTGGGTAGAAAGAAGGCATCGTGATGATAGAGATATTGGTTGAGACAGGGACAGGGAACATGATAGGGATTGAGAACGTTATAGAGATCGTGACCGTGACCGTGATAGGGATCGAGATAAGGAGAGGAACAATATAAGGAGGACAGAGAAAGTTATCCAGATCATCATAGGTACAGGGACCATGAATCAGAGCATGATGATAAATGGGATAGAAGGCAGTCATCTAGGACTCACATCAAATCACATTTGTCTCAAGAGGATGAACATTGCTCAAGATCAAAGGACGCTGATTATGGCAAAAGGCGACGACTTACGTTGGAGTAACTTAGTTTAATGCTTACTTTTTCAACTTTATGTTTTTTGCAGAAAAATTAGGGGATGAGCAAACTTTTGATTCACAATGCTCATTGGATTCTTATACAAGTGGTGTTATTGGGTCCTCAATTGGTTGGTTCAGCAATCCTCAGTTTATTGCCTGCAATTTCTTGATTGCTTCATTTCACCAAGAGTATGGTTTTTTTATTGCATGAAAGAAGTAAGTTCTTAGTTTTAAAACTTTCTTGATCTTATTTTTTAACATTTTCCTATACCAATTTGCTTTTTAATAGAAATTTATTTTCTTCCATGACTGTTTAAGATATGTCGTGTTGTGTAAGCAACTGATTATTATTTGTACTTAGTTGTTTTCAATTATTTGATAACTGGCTCATCACTAGTTTTCTTTTAGCCTTTTTTTTAATTTTTTAAGATTTTGATCCTTCTTTTCCCCTCATAAATAACTACAACTCTTGAAGAATATGCAGTTTATAAAGTAAACCATAGGCAATATGAACGTATTTTAAGTATTTTGATTTTATCTGATTCAGAATATGTTCACTGTTGTTAATAATTATATTTGATCTTATTGTTACGCAGAATTGTTAACTACAATATATTCTTAATCTTGATTAGTTCTAGAGTTCAACTTTTTAGGACTTTTGTGTCTTTTTACCTCATTTACCACTTTATTTGTGACTATAACTTGTGCCAATATGTATAAAAATATGTGCTTAGTATATTTGATTGTGAAAGGCTACGTAGTTTCTCACTAGCATTTATATTAGGTTCCATATTCCTTTGTCTGACATTTTGCATACTGCACTGTTCAACTATCAAAATCCTTTCTTGTGGTTCAGTTTCTTTGTTAGTACTTGTTTCTCTTTTTGTTTGATTCTACACTCGTACATCAGATTTTTTTTTAGGATAATTATTTGATAAGAGCTTCAAATTTATATGTCAATCATAAGTTATGTTAAATGAAGTTGTTTTATGTCATTGCTATTGTGCTTCTGAACCTTCAAGCACATATTCAATCTTAGTGCTACTGGAAACCATAGTGGCAAAAATGTTATCATGAGGAGGCACTGATAACAATATTGTGATATTTGAATTATGGAATGCTCAAAATATCCAAGCTTGGATAAACACTACTATCATTTTATGAACATTACAAAGCTAATATTTGTCCTCTATAATCCCAAGTCTATTATTGTTTTCCGTCAAATGTGGTAAAACTGGTTGCTATTTACTGTTAGTTACTACATTCTTTGTTTCATAGCTTGAAGGATAGATGAACTTGAGAATCAAAGTTGTTGAGAAGAACTTTGTCTTTGCTCAGAGATGAAGAGGACCTCAACCTTTTGTATAAGAGATAGAGGACACATGACTTGTCCTCATTGCCAATGTTGATGTTGAAGTAGAACTTTTACTTTTAAATTTTTAGCTTATTTTGCATTTATGTTTTAGTTTTTTTGACACTTGATCAGATCAATATTATGGATGACGTGTTGCCATGAAGTTGTTGTACTCTGGATGTCGTAGATTACTTTAGAACTTATTGTTTCATTGTATTTTAATAGGATTTAGCACAGAAGATGTTGTTGATGTGCCTTCCCTGCAGGGCTAATTGTTGTATCATTTTTTACTCCCCTTTTTTACTAGTCTTTGAGTATACTACAATGTTTACATGTTATTTTTTGTGAAAGGGGTATAGGAAATATGATCAGAAAATTACTTCAATAACTTCAGGCTTAAGAATTGTACGTAATTTTATCTTGTATATATTGAATATCAGATGCACGGAATTTTTATAATGTGCATTTGGTTTGTTCTGTAAGTTTCTTTGTCTTTACATTCTAAGTCGTTGGTGGCTTTTTCAAATTCTCTTTCCTCCTTTTTCTAATTGCATCCAATTGATGACTGACATTCACCTGATAACTTTTGTTGGAATCAAGCAAAAGGGTATGGCGTGGTACAGCCATTCACGTGTTGTCATTGCTTTTTCTAAATAACATAAAAAATTAACATAAGTTTATTTGAGCCTTTCTCTTGTGGATCTTTGCTTGTTTTTCTTATTTCTTTTTTCCCACAAAAAGGAATGCTTAATGTTCTGCTCTTGTCTCCTATTTGATAGAGATCAGAAGATTCACAATTTTAAATCTTTTTTCAATTCTCTATTTCTTCTTTTTTTTTTTCAATTCTCGGTTTCTTCTCTTGAGAGAAGGAAAAATTCACAAATTCAAGTCTCTTTTAATTGGTGTATCCTTTGAGAGATATTGGAAAATCTACAGTTTCAATTCTTTTTAACTTTATGTCTTCCTTTGAGCTTCCCCCTTTGACAGTTTTTAAGTTAATGATAATGTTGTTTTTAAGCTTAAAAAAATTGTCAACATTTGATTGTAAGTTAAAACTGCAAATGCATATATCCGGTTCTCTGTCATTAAATTGAACAAACATTTCTTAGTAGGTTTTTACGATATTAATTTGTACCATCTCAGGCATGCATTTGTAGAAGAAGGGCAAACAAAAAAAAAAGTATTTTCAATTGAAAAAGAAAAGAATAGCTTTAGTGAGCCAACAGATAAAAGTGCTGCAAGCAATAAGCGAGCAAATTCAAAAGTTGGCATCATTGAATAATTCTCAGTACATTCAACATAAACCGCTTCACCCTCTCTTTTTCACCTTTATACAGACTTTTTGTCATCAAATTCGGACTAATCTACCACTGCTGGTACTAGGCTACTTTTGAGGAGCATTGTGAATCACAAGGCATTCTAATGCACAAACCATCCAGAAGATAGGAAATCCTTTTTAGTATATTTTATTTTAGTGTAAGTTGATAGAGTCCTGTTTTTGCTAAGGATAAACTATGTAAATGCATGCACAAGTGCTAGATTCTTCCAAATTATAATGTTGTCTCCTATGTTTCACACTTTCTCATCCGGACACAAACAAAATGGTGCAACATATTATATAGGTTGAAAAGGTCCCAAGCCTTTCAGTATTGCATTGAAAATTTGCCAACTCACTTTCAATTTTCGGTTTTGATAGAACCTATAACAAGAAACAATTCATCAAACTCATAAACGCATACTAAATAATCACTCGATCAACACTAACTCAATCTCTCACTCAACACTCAACCAACAATCTATCATTGAATAATTCTTCAAATGTATAAAATAATCAATATTCGACAAAATAATGATAAAAGCTTGCATTTATATTAATCTAGAGATATTGAAAATTTGAGTCAAATAATGACAAGTCAAAATATTAACCTAGACATATTGGGAAATTTTGAGTTAAATTAGGACAAATCACAATTCTTATTTAAGTCAAAATCCCTAAACTAATAATTTCTAAACCCTAAACAGATAAAAAATAATAATAACCCTAAGTAGTAATAGACCATGCTACATCAATTCCCCCGATTGAGAAGGACTCGTCTCCTGATGAGTTTAGGACAAGTAATAATCTCTATTTGAGTCTAAATTCTTAAACTAATAATTTCTGAATCCTAATTAATCAAATATATAAAAAGACAATAATAGCTCTAAGTAATAATAGACCATGTTACATCAATTCCCCCGATTGAGAAGGGCTCGTCTCCTTGATTAGTGAGACTACAGGTAAAAATCCAAATCATGAGGATTGATGCTGTGAAGCTCATCCTTGGAAGCCAAGCATCATCATCGACTAGTCGACCTTTCTGACGAACATGGGAACGATGAAAACCACCAGCAATAGAAGCAACATAGTCATAATCCAAAATATGATCAACCTCATCAATCGATAGACGATCAAACAGAGACAAACGAGGTACGACAATAGTAAGAGAACCTCAACATCCAAGCAACCATAGGTGAGGGTGCGTGCGACAACTTTCTTCGATCGCATGATGACGTCGAGATTTTCAGGCAGCAACTCGACGACAGTTGAGCACTTCAATGATGATGGTGTTCGACATTTGGCCAGGGAGATGCAAATCTTGTGGAGTCTGAACCCTTTTGGTGGTGAAATTTTGGTGACAATTAATCAATGAGGGTGCTTGGGTTTTGTTACACGATAGCAGGTGAAGCGTTTCCAATTGGTGGTGTAGGCCCACGCATGATGGTTTGTAGTGGTTGGGGTGGTGGTCACCAAAACTATTTTTGGGTTTTTGAAGTTTTTTCAGTGAGATGTTGGGGATGGTGATGAAGAGGTGGGTTCAATGATGTGTGATACGCTGGTGGCTAGGGATAACGGTAAATCTGACAATGAACAGTTGACTGTGTTTGGGTTTTGTGTTTGAGCGTTTATGACAATTTGAGATAGCTTTGCAGAATCAAAATTAGACTCTGATACCAATTTGTTAGGGAAGTAAAACAAGAAACAATCTAATCAAACTCATATAAACAACTCAACAATCACTCTCCCACTCAACACTCACTCACTCTCCCACTCAACACTCAACCAACAATATATCACTGAATAATTCTTTAAAATAGCACAATAATTAATGTCTAACAAAATAACGACAAAAGCTTATATTTATACTAACCTACATATATTATAAATTTAAGTCGAATTAGGATTTGAGTCAAATTATTATAAGTGAAATTCCCTATTTAAATCAAAATACCTAAACTAATAATTTTTCAAATAAATGAAGCCTTAATTAATCAAATAGATAAACACTACAAAAAAGTAAACTATATACTATGACGTTCTACAGCTATTTTTAAAAAACGCCTTAAATAATGAGCATCTATCACTATTTACGGCTGTTACATAAACCGCCGTCTAAAGGGCCTAAAAAACCCCAAATGATTTTACTCGAATATGGCCTTATCTTCTAATTTCCCTCTTGCCTCTTCCCTTTAGCTCCCCCCAATTGTAAGAACCCTAATTTTCTCACGAACCCCCCAAAAGTAAATATGGCCTTATCTTGCTTCATAATCACTTTGTAGTGTGAATTTTTCCATTTTTCTTGATTGATTCACTTTCAAAACGCTTCTCTCTTGGCTCTCTCCTCTCACTCTCACTCTCTCGGTCTCAGGTATGCTTCCCTCTCACTCCCTCTACGCTCTTGGTTCCATTGCAATTCTTCTAAAGTTGCTTTATCTTAGAAAGCAAAAAGTCAATTTTCTCCTACACTTCATTAGTTCTTCACTGCCACACTTCAGTAAGTTGAGTAGATCTCGCGCGTCTACTATAACCGTGGCGATTTGCCAGCCCTGGATCGATTTGGGTAAGTGCATTTTTAAGTATTTCATTAATGGCTTATGTAATTTTCTATATTTTGTTATTGTCAATGGAATGATATGGCTAACGATTGGCATTTGGGTTCTGCATTTGAACAACAAGTGAAAATCATTGTTTCTTGAGATTTTATTTTCTGGGTATGTCTTGCTTTCGATAATATTGCTGAAACATTTGTGGAAGGTTTCATGGGCACTCAGATTTTGAAATGGACATTTCATTAACTTTGTCAATTTGGTTGAATCGTGCTGTAATGTTTTAAGTTTCTTGCTCTTACGTTGCAGAGAGAAACTGATAAAGTAAGCCACAAGTGAAGTGAATAGCTGCAGCACTTTGCATCCTTGTAAGCTTCTAAATACTTATTTTCTTAACTCTGTTTTGTTACTGATTTGTAGTGGGTTCAAGTTATGAGTTTTAAATACGTGAAACAAAATATAAAGATTGTTTTGTTAGATGTGTGAAACCAAGAATACCAACAAAATTTTTTAATCCTACTAGCTTTTGATATCGGTAGCCTAACACTATAGTTCCACATTTTATAATTCTCAATTAAAATTATCTGTAGGCTTGGAATCTTTTGAACACTTATATTTTGCTTTCTTCAATCTAACTCGAAGCATGCTCTTCGTACTTTTTATTATATTAATCGTATTTATTCTTTTTTCTTTTTAAAAAAGCTTTATTGAAGTTGATGGTGAGATTTATTTGCTTTAAATAATTGTACTTTAGTAATAATATATGTGTATGCTAAATTAATTAACGTGACTATTTTAGAAGTGAACCAGATGCCATGCATCTCATGTACCATGATGAAAAGTTAAAAAGTATTTCGTTGGCATCATATGAATTAGAAAAGCCCACTCTCCTATTCAAATAAACCAACCCATTAGAGGCCAATACCTTTACTTAGTAAATACACTTCAATAAAAAGAAAATTGAAAACAATAGAGAAAAGAGATTGTCAGCCGACTCTTCAATTCAATAAACTAGCCCACTAAATCGAAGCCCAACACCTTTACTAAGTAAATAGACTTAAAGGAAAAAGATTGAAAACAAAAGAGGAAAAAGAACCATTGCAGCCCATAACCCGAAAAATAAAACATAGCAGCCCAATAAATATCATCTCTAATAATTGAGGTCCACCAGCAACACTTTTTTAAGTAACTCTCTCAAATATCATCTCTAATAATGTAACATTTGTTATATGAATAATTGAATTATATGATAAAGGGGCAATATGACATCATTGCAGCCCACAAACCCAAAAAATAAAACATAGTAACCCACTAATCCAAAAAAAGACATTGGCCCACTAAACTCAAGAAAAAGCTAAGTAGCCAAATAATCCATAAATATAAGCAAAATGGGCAGCCCACTAAATCCAAAAATTAAAAAAATAAAATAAAAGACACCACCCCACTAACCCCAAAATGCATAAACAAATAGATAACTAATCTAACAAAAATACCTAGAGTAGGCCACTAAACCAAAAAGAAAAGTGCACTAGTCTACTAAAGCAACCAACAAAAGCATCATAGCCCACTTTTCTAACCCTCATTCCTAATTAAGTTTAATGGGTAGCCCACTAAACCCAAAAAAAAAAAAAAAACAACCCACAAAAAAAAAAAAAGGCATTAGTCTAGGAAACCCACTATTCTCAAATTATAAAACAGAAAAGACATTAGCCCATTGCTTAAAAAAATCTAAGTTAATAGTTTCTATTGTTAGTAACTATTGAATTTTATTGCTTGTATCTCTTTGTTAATTATTATCATTATTTTGTTTTTTCAATATTTGTTATTCATGCGTAGAAGTTGTTCAATAGTTATTATTTGACCTATCTTGATATGGATTATATCTACTTTCTTTAAGGAACATACCCATGGATAAGAGTTGGATTGACTTACAAAATCGATGTTGTCAAGCATATTTCAGTAGGGCTGAAGGATTTTTAAATTTTGCTTTTGGCAATCTAGTTAATGACACTAGAATTTTATGTTCATGTAAGAAATGTCACAATCGATATCGTATGGATAGATACATAGTAAGAGAGCATTTAATTTGTAATGAGTTTCTTAGAACATGTAAAAGATGGACCTTACATGGAGAACAATATACACCACTTAAGCCCGACCAATCCAACCAACCCAACCAACATTTTGAGGTTGGTTGTGATTCTACTGTGGGTGATGATATGGTTGAAATGATACATGAATCTATGGGGATTTCGAATAATGATTGAATAATGATTTTGGTGAAGGTAGTAGTCATCCATTAGATCAAGAAATTGAGAGATATTTAAAACTTCTTCAAAAGGCAAAGTGTCCCTTATATCCGGGTTGTGAGAAATTTACTTAACTTTCATTCACTGATCAACTTTTGCAAATGAAAGTGTTGCACAGATGGACAAACACTTCAATGACAAAGTTACTAAAACTTTTGAAGAAAGCCTTTCCAGAACAATCCAAAATCCCTTCTTCATATTATGAGGCACAAAAGATAACTACTGACTTGGGGTTTACATACTAGTTTTGGGATGCTTGTCCTAACAATTGTATGTTGTTTAGAGATGAGTTTGTAAATTTGGATAGGTGTTGCATATGCCATGAGTCTCGATATAAGAACTTTGATGAGGTGAATGATGAACCACATCATAATGTTAAAATTGCTGCAAAACAAGTAAGATACTTTCCATTAATTCCTAGGTTGCAAAGATTATTCATGTCTTCAAAAACTACTTCTCTAATGCGATGGCATGCAGAAGATCATATTAAAGATGATGTGCTAAGGCATCCTGCTGATAGCCCTTGTTGGAGAACTTTGGACGAAAAACACCCTGCTTTTACTGCTGATTCTCGTGATGTCGGACTTGGATTTGCAGCAGATGGATTTAATCCTTTTAGGACTATGTCCATAGCACATAGTACATGGCCTATTGTGTTAATGCCATACAACTTGCCTCCTTCGTTGTGTATGAAAGATACTTTTTTCATTTTGTCTGTACTAATTGATGGTCCAAAAGGTCATGGAAATAAAATTGATGTCTATATGCAACCGTTGATCGATGAATTAAAACAATTATGGAGTAAAGGTGTACTAACTTATGATGCATCATGTCAACAAATGTTCAAGCTGCATGCAACATTATTTTGGACTATCAATGATTTTCTGGCATATGCTAATCTATCAGGTTGGAGCACTAAAGGGGAGAAAGCATGTCCTTGCTGTATCCTATTGAAAGATATTATTAAGTAACATGTTACCTTATGTTCTTTTAACTTCCATTCTCATCAATGAATATCTATTTAGAAATCTTTCGGATTCTTTAGGTATTTACTAACTCTGAAGAGATATGTGCGCAATCGTGAACACCGGGAGGCTTCTATTGCTAAAGGATATCTAATGGAGGAGTACATAAATTTTTGCTCAAGATATCTTGATGAGGTTGAAACTAAAATTAATCGAGGACCCCGAAATAAGGATGGTACCTGTGGTGAAGGAGAGCATTTTGAACTTGATCATGTCTCTTGGGTTCAAGCACATAGCTATGTGCTAGTTAATACACCTTATATTGATCCCTTTTGAGAGTAAGATATGCATCATCATTTCTTTTTCTAAGCAACTAAGTGAATTTGACTTGCATAATTAGTAATGTCTTTTGATGTCTTCTCACACAGGAAGCATCTAAATGAACTTCAACGACAAATGCCCCGTTCTTCTATTCATGAAATCCATAAAGAGCATAACAAAACCTTCCATGAATGGTTTCAAAGTCATGTAAGTGTTAGTTATCTATTGAAGTGCTACCATTATAGTGACTTTTGATTCTAACTATGTGTTCCTATAGGTTCACTCCTTACAAGAGACCTCAAATGTATCATTATCCAAGGAAATCATCAACTTAGCTAATGGCCCTAAATCGGGTGCACATCGTTATGAATCTTATGTTGTTAACGGCTTCAAATTTCGTACCAAAAACACCGATAAGCACAAAATAACTCAACAATATGGTTTTATTTTGAAGGCTCATACCATGAGCTATGCTAGTGCATAAGATAAAAATCCTCTTTCAGGCAGTGTTACATTTCTTGGAGTGTTAACAGATTTAATTCAAATTCGTTATGTCAATGACATGACTTTTATGTTGTTTAAGTGTGATTGGGTTGATAATCGGATTGGAAAGAAGTGTGACGAATGTGACTTCACGATGGTTAATTTTAATCATCTATTATATAAAGATAATCATGCGGATGATGAACCTTTCATTTTAGCAGAACAAGCTGAGCAAGTTTGTTATATTTAAGATCCAATAGATGAAGATTGGCATGTTGTGCTTAAAATGACAATGAGAGATACATATGATTTCAATTCCAAAAGTTCATCTACCTCAAACATGGTGCCACAAGTTGAGCTATATGCGCAACAAGAATTTGATGAAAGAGGTTATTTTCGTGAGGAAGATGTTCAATGGGTTAGGCAAGGAGTTGAAGGCACAACAATTATCATCAATAGAGAAGACAATGATGATGGGATGGATGATATTGATTGACTATGTTTTTGGGCATGCTTTTTTGTACGGATTGTAATTTTGTTTATATGCATATATTTAATATTATGATATATAAGAAATGATGTTAACATGGTTTTCTGTTTTTGTTTTTTGTAGGTAACTATGCCACCAAAGAGACATCGAGACATCTCAATGGAGAGTATAATACAAAGGGAAGCAGAATCTTGACGACAATCGACATCTTCCCAAACTCAAACAAATAGCAGAGAGCGCGGTATGTACATAAATAAGATTCCTTTACTAATTAACATTTAAAGTTGTTTTCTTATTTGTTTCTTTGTTTTTCAGATGATGGTAGTACATCAAAGGTTGTAAAAGGTCGTGAATCAGCTCGTACTATTCGTGAGTGGGGAACAGGGCAAAGGTTGCATGTTGAGTTTAACTCTCAATGGCAACCAATAAATGCAAACAAAGATAAATTAACCTCTCAACTTGGAATCATAGCAAAAAATGGCAACATGGCTCCACTGACTTGTCTGCGGTGGCAAAACATGCCTCATTATCTTTTAGATGACATTTGGAAAGAAGTAAATGTGAGTAATTTATAAGAAATTCTTGGGTTATAACATATTTTTTTGTATCTATGTTAATCTATTAGAATTTGTTATTGTAGGATAATACAGATGTTCCTGATGAGTATAGACTTCATTATCTAAAAGCAATTGGGAATCTTTGGAGGGATTGGAAAGCTCGTGTCAAGAGAGATTATTACAAGAAATTTGATACAGATGAGGCTCGGTTAGCTTTCACTCCTCCTAGAGTTAACCCCGACCAGTGGCTTATTCTTGTAGCTTATTAAGGGACGGAAGAAGCCAAAGTTTGTGTCTAACTCAATACATGATATATATACCCAAATAGTTATTTCTATGTAGTTGTAAATTCTATAATACGTAAACTTTTAAAATTGTTTGTATTATAGGAAGTTGCAGAGAAGAATAAGGTAAACTGTGCATAACAGGTTGCACTTCATCGAACAGGCCGTACATCGTTTGCCCAGAAACGAGAAGAGGTAAGTTTTGCATAACTATGTATATGTCTTTATCTATATGTTATTTATTTATCAGTTATGAAGATGTTGTATCTTATTAGCAATTGTTAATTCAATTTTGTGGGAGTTGATGCTACTTCAATTGAGTTATGAGGAAGTGGTTGTCTTTCGATTATGTTACCATTGTATTGCTAAGAAATGGGATGTCTTTATTTTTTATGATGTTTTTGGTAAGTAACATCACTTTTTAAGTACTTGTAATGATAACAAAGCTTTATATTAGTTTTTTTCTTTTTGGGTTAAATGATGAGAAATGGCGAACAAACTAATTGCATTAGTGTCTTCATCAAAACCAGAATAAAAAGTAATGGGGAAATAGGTGATAATGAAAGTGCATAAATAATTGTAAGTTCTTTAATTTTTTGAACCTATATATTCATCTGTTATGTATGAATTAATTTTATTTATTGTTTATTCTTCTTTAACTTGTTATTTGTTTTGATAATGTTGTAGAGTCAATTTAATGAAGGTTTGTCTCAATTTACACAAGAGCAACAAACTCAACAAGCAGTGGCGGACTCAGGAATTTATGAGAGAGAGGGTACCTTAAATATTTTAACATTTATAATTTACTTGATAAAACTTAATATAATAGAATTTATTAAAAAATAATCAAAGTATATAAAGATAAGAAGATATTAAAATTATAACGGTTTAAAATTATAATTCATAAAGAATGTTTTTTTTAGCTTGATGCCAACAAAAAAGTAGATTTTCTTTCAAAATTTTTCTTTGTAATTATTCGAAGAAGATTATTTTATAATATATCATGTTTTGTTTAACAAGACTACAAATAAATGAAATAAAATAAAAATATCTCACACATAATTTTTAATGATATTTAATTTTATTAAAATTATAAAAAAAGGTTTAGCTATTATTTTTCATCAAGATTTTCAAATTTATACTCTTCTTGTAACAATTAATTAATTTTTTAAGACTATAAAAGAAAACATAAAGAGAAACATACAATTTATGTCAAACTAAATAAATAAGAAATAAAAAATCTAAAATTCTTAAATGAATAAAAATAGTAAAAATTAATTAAATTATTATATAAACTTATGTTGTTGTTTGGATTAAAGTCTCTTGTATGTAAAAGAGTTGAGAAAATGAAAAGATAATATAAAACTTGAAATTCATTAAGTTTTTTAGAAAAAGGGTATAAAAGTGATTATATAAAATAAGAGGACTAAGATAAAATTTTCAAATTTTAGAAGGGGCTCAGGCTCCCCTAGGTCCCTATGTAGGTCCGCCACTGTCAACAAGTGAGAGAAGAGGTATTTGGCAACGTAATGGGACCTGATCATCGTGGTTATGCTCGGACGTACAGTCATGGTCCATCTCCAATTGACATTCACGGATGTAGCAGCTCATCTGATAATCAATTGAGGGAACTATTTAGTGTCTGACGACAAGCACACAATAATTTGAATGCAGCTCACAACAACTTGAATGAATAACACAATTATTTGAAGGAAGAGTACAACAACTTGAAGATGACATATGCTGAAGTTAGGGATGGCAAAACCCACTGCCGACCCCGGCCCCGGCCCTCAATTGAACACCTCGGCCCCAGAAAATTCTCTGGAATTTTTTTCCCAGGGTCGGGTCCGAGGTATCCTAGGCGGGGTCGGGTTTTTCAATAACTCGGGATCAAAACCCGGGTTGTATTTTTTTGTAATTCTGATGCTCTTTTATGTGGTATATATATTTTATGTAAAATAGTTTGCAGCCTAGTGGTTGCCCGCGGTTTCCAGACTTGGTGGGTGACGGGTTCGAACTCCAAGGGCTGCAGAAAATTTTTAAAATAAATTCCTTGGACATTAGTGGCAGATATATATATATGGGGCAGCGAAATGGGCTGCAGCCCAGTGGTAACGCGTCATTTCCATACATGCAAAGAGACGAGTTCGAACCCTGAAAGCAGCAAAAAATTTTTAGATACCTTCCTTGGAGATGGGTTGGGCTTGACGCAGATTTGGGCTGGGCTTGGGCTAAAATTTAAATAAAGGGTGAAATGTGGGAAATAAAAACTGACAGGATTTAAAAGTATTTTTACATAACATAATTTTAATATTTCAATTGCATCCCTTGGGTTTAATTCCAGATCCCCGGCCCCGGCCCCCACACCCCGGCCTAGGGTTGGGACAGAAAAATTCTCTCCGGCCCCTGCCAAATTCCCCGATTTTTCAGGTTATTGCCCAGCTTCGGACGTTCGGTTTTTCGGATCCCCGACCCCGGCCAGGTCAAATTGTCATCCCTAGCTGAAGTCCTTTCCTTTCTACAAAAGACATTTCCAGAATTTGCACAATGGCACGCAAATGGACAAGTATTCACATATTTCTATAAAAGTTAAAAGTTTCAGATGATTCATATTTTAACTTGAGTTTGATATTTTTTTTCTAAATAGGTTCCAGATGCTTCAAGTAGACACCAAACTCGTTTTCTACTTGATAGTCATGGAACAAATGATGTCACATGTGACACATCAGACGAGAAACATGAGTATGTATAAACAATCTTATTGGTTCCAAATTGAACAATCTTATTAAATTAATATTATCTAAGTTACAAATTTATTCTTGCAGATAAGTTCAGTTTTGTGGTTTGCACTTATGTGGAGGTTGATGAACTATTAAAGATGTTGTTTAAGTATTTTCTTATTAGATGTTAAACTATGTGGATTATGATTGGGTTACATTTGATTTGTTTGTTACAATATGTTTATAACCATTTAAATGAGATGCTTTCATATTTGGTTTGTTCTTATATTTATATTGAATGCATATAATTATTGAAATGTTATACAAGACATGTGAACTCAATTTGTAAACAACAAATGGGGATTAAATGAAAAAAATCAAAAAAATAAAAAAGGCTGGACACGGTGATTTCACAACCGTCGCAAATAAATATGCTAGCAAACATATACGATGGCCATATTGTTCGTAGCAAAAAATGTTTTCACGGCGGTTTTCGTTTTCGTCGTAAAAAACTATTTGCGGCGGTTTTATAACTGCCGTAAAAGGGTGTAAAAGCTAAATCAATTTCGTAGAACCTTTTTACGACGAACATTGTAACCGCTGTATAAAATTATTTACCGCAGGTAAGAACTGCAATAAAAACTTTTACTATGGTTGCTTTTACGACGGGCTGAAACTGCCGTAGAATCATCGTAAAAACCCTTTTGTGATAGTTTTTGTCCGCCGTAAATAATCCGGTTAAGTGAAAAGACAATAACAAACCTAAGTAATGATAGACCATACTACATCAGCTTTTCCTAATCAAACTACCAAACGCTATCTCAGCACAGTACAGTAGGAGCTTATAAACATAAATAAAAATGCCCACAAAGCGGGTTTTGCCCCCACCTTAAATAACCATTTATCGTGTTCCATCGGAGGAAGGAATTATTACTTATGGCTACGGCAACTTTCGAAGACTAGCCTAAATTTTGATTTCAAAGGAATATGCATTTTGTTGTAGCCTAAGTCAAACATTTTCCTTGCTTTGTCTTTCAGTTGAATTGCTAGAAAAAACATACGTATAGTCGCTGGTTGATACTGTAGCACAACCTACGTATTTCCTCTTTAAACTTCGAATGCTATTTAGCTGCGGATCTTACCCAGACAAATGGAGCCGATGCATATATTTTCAAGCTTGGTCTTGCCAAAGTTGATGTGGTAGACAGTGTGAGAAGAAGCAAAACAAGATAAAAGAAGTTATCTCAGTGTATGCAAATATAATAAAATCAATAAACATGACAAAGGTACATCTGAATTGGATTCATGTTAAGACAAAAGCAAGCACGTATTAACAGTCATATGTACTAATGTCAAAGCATACAGATACATTCTTGTCTTTCCTATGATTTTCCAGATTACAATCCACAAAAATCCCAAACCTACTCCCACGCACCAACTCACCCACCCACCTAAAGTCTACCGCACCTTAAACAAACAACAACATACATAAACATCTAATCTAAAAATTAGAAACCACAAAAAACAAAAACAAAAAAAAAAACAAATGGATGCAATGATGATTCACTGTTAACCCTAAGAGAACATCATGTCAATGCATTTTATCTATTGGCTCTCTTATTGGTCAGATGCCCATACATCCATTATACCCCTTTTGATTTCATGAGCATCCCATTTCCACCAATGGCTTCCATTTTTGTTTTTGAAATTGTGATTGACTACCTGGGTCTACTTATTGAGCCAGCAGGCCCACCCTTGGTCATCACACCACCACTCATAGCCATGTGATGAAACCCACCAGGAGCATACACGTGTCCTTGATTAAGCTGACTTCCGCCTCCCCTCATCACCATTCCATACTCGCTAATCCCACCACCACCACCACCAGGAGGTGCATCCTTGTCACGCGCCACCTTCTCCCCTTCCATTTCCCTAAACCTTTGCAAATAAACCTTGAGTGGCTCCACGTACTCCTCAAATCCCAGTGTGGTCATGGCCCACAAAAGATCATCCCCATTGATGGTTTTCCTCTTCTCCCTCTGGCACTTATCAGACGCCTCTCCAGTCACAAAGCTTATGAACTCCGAGACACATTCTTGAACCGTCTCCTTCGCATCTTTAGATATCTTAGCGTTCGCTGGCAAAGCTTTCTTCATGATCCTGCTCACGTTCGCTATTGGCAAAAACCTGTCTTGCTCCCGCGGAGACAACTCACTGTTCGTTGCATTTGCAGACGAGCTTCCATGCCTCTCCCTTTCACCTCCAGACTCATTGTCCGAGTCCGCCAGTGGAGAACGTTGTAAAGGGTACTCAAATATCTCTTCAAGCTCCGAAATGGTGAGCTTTTTGACCGATAATTTGGAGCGGAGGTGTATGTAAATACATATATATAATATATATATAGATGGGTTGTTTTTGCTTCAAAGAAACGCTGACTGCTAACCAAATTGGTTAAATTTAAGGTTTTGGATAAGAGAGAGAAGTAAAGTAAAGAACTTTGATTGAAAAAAAAAAAATGATTTTTAGAAGGATTCTAGTTGCATGCTACATGTAAAACCAGTTGGGAAAAGCAGTTGCTTTTGACTTAAGTAATAAGTGCTTTTACAAGTTTCATAATCATAAAACAAACAAGGCCAAAAGCGAAAGCCCTTTAATTGTTTTAAGTTGAGGAAGGAAAGGGAAGAATTGAATCAAAGCGTAGAGAGTTTTGGTTTTGGTTTGTATTTTGAGAGGAGAGAAAGTGAGAGAGTAGGGAGAGAGAGGAGTTCGGGAGCGAACGAGGTGGATCCGTTGGATCAATGGGTTAATAACGACTAGAAAATGACACGTGGCTTATTATGGACCGTTGTTTGTCGATAAGTTTGTGCTCGCACAGGTGGAGTTTAAGCCATCCGATTGGTCATCTGGTGGATTATCTGGACCTTTGAATTGGTATCAGGCACGTGGGTATTGTGCCTTGGATTTTCTTTAAAGTAAATGATCCTCTTTAACATTTTCTCTTTCGAAATATTTTAAAAAATAAAACAATTTGTGATCAGTCTTAACTACAACGTTAAGAAAAATGCTAGTAATCATTCGAGAAAGAAAATTATGAATACGTTACGCCAAAGTATTAGGAAGTTTGATTATTTCGTTTGTAATTTAGCAATTATTAATAATAGTGCCCTTTTTGTTTATATATTTTTTTAATTGGTTTTCGACATGGATTAGAATTTGTCCAATTTATTATTATTATTTTTTAAAGGAATCTCACCGCCCCGGAATTAGATGGAGTTAATTGCTGCAAGATTAGAATGTTTAACATTGTAACATAAACTAATCAAACGTGAGATCTTTTACATATATCAGTTAAATAATATGATAATATTACAATAATCAATTTGATGGGTGTTTTTAGTTTTATTATTTTGTTGTTATTATTTTTAATAACTACTAAGTTCAACTTTAAAAATACTAATTGAGATTAGTTGCTCAACGCATCAATTTGGCATCTTTGACGATGGGCACTCATCAATTTAACATTTCCTATGTACACCATTAGTTAAATTTTCTATGAGAATATTTAATAACTTAACCAAAAATGTATATTTGTAAATAGATGTCAAGTTGGGCTAAACATAAAAATACTAAAATTCAAAACATCTTCAATTCAGTTTTTTTTTTTAATTTATGTAATATTTATACCCTATGATTTTAATATTTTAAGACATTTATTTTTTGTTTTAAAGAGAAGAAAGAATTAATATAATATTATTTTTCATTTCTCATCTTTCACACTAGTGGCTTTAAGGAAATCTTTGACATATCCAAGGCATATATGTCTAGTCAACATGCACATGAATTCCTATAGCCATATGCATCCAAGGCACAAAAGATTTGTTTTTGTCAATAGTTGTTAATTTGTATCCTATGATGATCACATATTATGACTTTTCAGAATGTGTTAATAAAGTTTGAGCATTCACTTATAATGTGGTTAATTAAAGGATTGATTCATTCAACTACGCAATCAAAGCATTTCTTATGTGCTCGCCGCCCTCTAGATTGTGACTCTTCATTGTGTATTTGTTTAGGCTATCTTTAACTTCCCTTGAACAAATGTTGCAATTTTCTATTGCCCAAATGTCAAATTCAAGACTTCGTACTCATAACATAATTTATGTTCTTGCTTGCTTTCTGACAGTTATTAGAAGAAGTTGTCTTTACAAAGCCATATATTTATTTCTGTAGAGCAATTATAGTAAACAAAATAGAAGTAACGAATTGGTAGATAATGTTTATTTGCAATAATATTAGAAATATTCGGGAAGATTTTTTTTTTTTAACTTCCTTTTAGTTGATATTCTCCCAACTACAGTCATTTTGTAATTTTCCTAAGAGAAGAATTATAATTTGGTATTAACTTTGGTAGGGCACTTTTTGGTTAAGTGGCGATATTATCATATAGCGAAACTCTACAAATGAGATAGTTAGCTTTTGACAACCGAAAGAGAGGGAAGCTCATAGGATGAATCCAAATTTTGATTACCAAACAAACAACAAATGAGACGAAGAAGCTTGCGATAAACATTATTATCAAGTAAACCCATGTGCCGTCACACCTAAATTTTTGTTAGATGAAGGATGATTACCATGTCAATTAGTGCTCCACTACTTAAAGTGGAGCAATTTGTCTCAAGTCCTAAGATCTAGACACTTTCACATTGTTTATGTGATTATTTATTGATGATTTATTCATATGTTTGCACACTTCAATTTTTTAGTTTACGACTGAAAATCTACAAAAGCATTTAAGAAATTTTGTGGGCCAATTTGTGCCATCTAAAAGAGTAGCAACCTTCGTAAGAAATTAAGCATTTTAAATGATGTTGATGACACAGAAGTCCAATGTACAAGCATGAAAACGACAATGCATTTTGTGCAATTAATTAGGGGAAATGGTAATGGTAGATATCAGCATCACAGTTTCACATATTTTTCAACAACTTGGGCTGTCTCTGTGTTGTGATAAAAACCGTCCAACTAAAAGCTTTGCTTTTTATCCTAGCAAAGAAGAGAAATGTGGAAAGTCAGCGCAGAGCAAGAAGATACAAGTAAAAATGAGTAGTTAAGCACTTTGGCAAAACAGTACTTTAGTGTTTCCCCAGCATGTACTTGAATTGTTTCAATAAAATCCTATAAAATAAACAGAGCACTGTTAATCTCACATTAGTTACAATTCAAGTAACATCGTTAGTCAAATTTTGCAGTCCACCAAGCTGGAGATGGATTTGACAATTGAGGTGAAAGGTGTAATGAATGGAAACCTTGTCATGAATTTTCTCGCCCTCATCGCCTGCAGTAGTAGGTCAACTAACACTAATGAACACATTCCCTCTGCTATTGGCTACAGAATAGTCTCAGATAGGCAGGCAGGTAGCCTTTATATTTGTCACAACTCAATTGAATGTTGGGTGGTCCAATAGTACACTAGTCATCTTCCCACTCCACCAGTCCGTCTGCGCTCTAACTTGCCATCGCCATTTGATCCAAACCAAGGAAACCCGAGTAAGTACTCACATCTACAGACTTTTTCAAACAAACGCGGCAGTAATGAGACCTACACAAAGGCAGAGTTAGATCCACATAGTTCACAGCTAAGCAATCAGTGAGTCTCCATTGATGGGTCAACTTTTGACAGGGTCTTATTACTATAAAAGCGAAGCAACCATGCCAAATACATCATGGTGTCAGCTGAATAAGTAGGAAGCAGGAACAACATTTATCCAACAACAGGCCCCATTAATCAGCTGATCATGGAACAATCATGCATCAAAAGATTGATAATGATTATGCTATAGCGTCACTCAACAATGAAACTACCTCATCACCACGCAATTGCCCAGGTGAGATAATCAACAATGAAACTACCACATTACTCCTCAATGGCCCAGGTTAGATAATCATGGAAGCAGGCTCCATCTCTAAGGTTTTGTACTTCATAAAAGGTCAGTCGGAAATTCCTACTGATTATGTTATTGTGTACACAACATGAGGCAGTACAGCAGCGCAAGATTGAGTATCTCCATCTTCTCGAAGTTTCTACTAACCTAGTTTAATTTCCACCAAATTAACACTAGTTATAAATTACAGCCAGCTTCAGTAACAGACTAAACATTACATGGGGTGGAGTGTACAAGACAATCAAAAAAGGGACCAAAACCCATAAATAACTACAATATTTTCATCCAGTGATGTCCCATTTTGAAGAACATCAGGCTTCCACTTCTTGGCCGGCGGATTGGGTTTCATCTTTCTCAGCATCACCTTCCCCATCTTCATCATCTGCCTCATCAGCTAGTTTAGTGAGCTCTTCCTGGATCATAAGTTTTATAGCGGACTTTCTTGGTGTGAGATCTGTATCAAACTGCTTAGCTGAAAGAAAAGCAATCAAATTTCTCATTAGGGAAAGAGTTTTATAATTTAAGAATCATAAAGCATTATAATTTAAGAATCATAAAGCAAGCAGACCACAATAAATCTTATCATCAAATTTAAAACATTTGTATGCAGCTTTCATGTCTTTCCAAGGGATCCACTCATAGATTAAATTTATTACTAAGAGAAAATTACTTCCCTAACAAACTCAAGGGTTATATAATGTCTTTGGTAAGTTCAATCATTTTTAGCAAAGCTTGTTGCCCAGGATTTCAGGTATAGTCGTCAGCAACAATTTTTGTAGCTTTTGAAAACTCAGTGCTAGGCACATCCAGAAAGACATAAGATCAAAGCAAACAATAGAAGAGACGTGTGCATACCAAGTTGCTTTAGAATGTCGGTGAAGGTAGCCTGAAAAATCAAAACCACAAATTACCGCATTAAGCAAAAGTTCTAACTTGTGCAACAGTCAACAAAATGGGACAAAAAATACAAATGTATACCTCTTTCTTTTCCAATGGTTTTTTCACAATAAATTTGAGGAATCAGTAAGTATAGTTTACTACAATTGCACTGTACTAACATCAAATCTTACCGTGTTGAAGTCCACTTCCTTGAGAATTTCACAAATTGCATCTCTTAGCTCCTGATCACTTGGCCTCAATTTCTCCTCTTTAGCTTTCTCCTTCCCTTTTGCTGCTTTTCTCACTTAATAAACAATAGAAACACCTCAGCATATATTAGGAAAAAAACAAATCTGTCAACACTCTTAAGTAGAGCTTAACTCTTTTTTCTTTTAATAAAAAAGAAACCACGATCATTTATGGATAACTAAAACACCTTTTGTCATATTTCCATAACACATCTCGAATTAAATTAACAAACAAAACAAACCTCCCAAATTATATATATAATACGCAAATGAGTAAAAGCAGGAATAGAAGCTAATTTTTACCACTTTTCTCCTTTGGGGCAGATTTTGTTGGAGTTGAAGCCTTTTCATTTGTGACCCTTTCATTTTTTCTCTTTCTTGAGAATACCTTTGGGCTTGCATCACTGCCTTCATCAACCTTAGATTGTTTAGATGGTGCTTTCTTTGTTGTTCTTTTGGGGGGTGGGCTAGACTTATTTGAAACAGTGATTTTCTTGGTCCTAGCTTTTCCAGCAGATTCTTTCTTTGTCTGCGATGGCTTTGTCTTTCGTTTGCGTTTTCCCACCTCCTCTTCAGATTCGTCCTCAGACTCATTTTTGTCCTCACTGTCAGAGTGCTCAGGCATCTCATCATCAGATTTTTCTGGAACACCATTTTCTTTATCTTCTTCTTCGGTTTCTTCTTCTTTTTCCTCCTCTTCTTGTTCAGACTCATCCTCAGTGTCAGATGTACTATTCTTCTCCGTTTTTGAAGCATCTTCAGTCTTTCTTCGACTCTATTAAAAGGCAAAATAAATTAAAAAATAAAACACTGGTATAGCCAAAAGAAAGGAGACAGCCCTCTAAATGAACAAAAGGGACAGATGAATTCCTTCAAAGCTTTTCACCATTCTGATTCATCTAATTTATGTGTTTCTCAGTTAATTCCAATAACTTCCTATAAAACCAGGTGGATAGCAAATGATCAATGAAATAGTTAACACTGGCCTAAAAACAAGATTGACAACCCTTACACCAATCTTTCAATCCTTATTGCAAGTGCCATTTCATGCAAAGAACACTCATAGAACCACAACCACAAAAGACTGGCTAGTATCTACTGATGCAAGATCTGCTTAAATGTATAGTAAAATAGTACCTTGGCTGAACGTTTTGAAGCTGTGGCCCCAGATGCAGAAGAGCTTTGTTTGGTAACCCTCTTCCGCTTTTTGCTCTTATTTGACTAAATTACAAACATAACAATCCAAAATCAAAACATGCCAGACAAGATACCAGAGTTATCTATACACTTAAGCTTCAGTATTTTGGCATCAAAACAAGCCAACCTCTTTTTCTGCAAGCAGCACAGTAGTTGTGGGATGAGGAGCCACCAAAAAGTCTATCAAGCTTGTGACAATATCTTCCTGCATGTGCATTTTAAGGTAGAGCAGCATCACTTATTATGTTCAATACTTTGAATTCCACAGTATCTATATCAATAAATCCTTTTAAGAAAATTAGGAACAAAGGTTTACAGTTGACCAGAAAAGGCAGGTGAATCTATGATACATCCCTCTAACCAATGGATCAGATAGTACTTTTAACGGTCCAGGATTTTCTGTGGACGTGTTTATGTGCAAGTGTTGCACACAGATAGAGCAGTCAAACAAACTAACAACCATAGAGGGTTTGTTTTCCTCAATTAAACCGATGAAATCGTTGCCCCTTCCCAAAGTTGAGACATTAACACAGCAAAAAATATGAGATATAGTTGCCACTTCAACTAGTGAGATTACTACAGCACAAAATATGAGCAAAAAAATAAAGTAATTGGGCTATACACTCCATCTATAACTAACATGCCGTAACAGAAAATTAACAAACCTTCCTCCTAGTGGTCTTAGAAACGGGAATGTCTAGCACATCGCAGAATTCAAGCAACTTCTCTTTATTACACTTGTCAAATTTTTCTTTTACTTTGATTTTTTGCTTTTCCTGCAAGAATGAAGTTTGGAACTATATAAGTGCTTAAAATAAAATTTTTTACACTGACCACATATAATGCCAAACCAAGCAATTAAATACTACACAATAATTTTATAAATTTGTATGTCCCAAAACATGCTATATCTGGAAAAATAAAATGCACATTAAAAGAATCAAGTCTCTTTCTTGAAATGCAGTTATTTTACCTCATTCTCATGCCACACAAACCCAGAAAAACGAGATATGTTACTTTTGACCTGAAATGCCTGCAAACACAAGGAGTGGGAGTCAAATAATGCCACATACACAGAACCCAAAAACCACTTTTATCCATGGCTTATACTTTCTACCAACATGCACATATTTCTATGAACATGCATATACATGTCAACTACATCCTCATCACCCACTACAACCAACATAAATTTTGACAAGAAAGTGAGTAAAGGAGCAAGTAAAAGAAATTACCTTCCCCCTCCTTCCAAAGAGAATTGAATGAAGCAGTCTGAAGGTGTCATCAGTCTTCCTTCGAGACAACTTAAATGCCACTGAAGCAGAGAACAAATTGAGAGGTCAAATAGTTCATCTACTGTTTTGCATTGCATTTGGGATATTTATACTAAAGCCGTTGAGGTTAAAAATAATTAACACTAAGACCCAAAGGCTTCCAAACTAATACTTTGACCCCTTTATTTTAATAGAAAATAACATAAATGCCCCAAAACCTAACCCACCTATATAAAAAATAAGGGTCAAAATGTTAGATTACCAAACCTCTTTGTATAAGCGTTAGTAACCCAAACCTCATAAGTATCTATGCAAATCATCCTTCATTTATATCCACAAAGAAACATGCAAAAAGAGAGGTTCCGATTAACTAACAAGGAATTGATGAACCTAGCAGGCAAAAACTGGAGAAGGTCAAGATGGAAAATATAACAATAAATCGGGCATAATGATCTTGCAATCAAAGTTATAAACAAAACAACTGCCCCATGATAGATCATAGAGAGCTAATATGCAAATCAGAATGGACTGTCATTCTCAGTTTCCTTACAGAGGATAAAAGAGTTGATAAAAGAACTTGCCACGTAAGAGGGGGGGTGTGGGGGTGGGTTTGTGAGGGATGGGGTTTTAGGAGGAGGAGGAGATGGACTTGCAACATAAGTATGTTATAGAAATCCATCGCAGACTCATCTTCACCTTCCAGTGAGGGCACTAATTACCATGTCAACTGGGGCGAATAAAAAGTTATCCAAATTATCCACTTATTTCAAAATTGGGCCCAAACTCCACCAATAAAGTTTTCTGAGTTTAATATTGAAAAGCATTTCAGATATAGACTAAAAAGCAGCTTAACAATTTAAAGTTCTACAGTATAATCTAGTGATTTGGTCAAAAAACTAAATCACTTATTACAGTCATAACTACAGTTAGAATCTTTCAATAAAATTTAATATCTATTCAACAAACTTAGAAGAGATTATATATACACAACAGCAGGTACAAACCCCAAAGAAGAGAGGCAATCCATACCGTTAGGAATATCTTTCAATGGTGTACCAGGTCCCTGCAATTTCCGAGCTATAGTGTAAACAAATGCTAATAAAACAAGAAAAATTACATAAACCAAATGAAAACCAAGTTTAAAGAAATTATAATAACAATAATTAAAACAAAACCTTTTCAATTTGGAGCTCCTTTACAGCATCTTTCTCAATGGATGCAACAAGCCTCTCAACAGATTTCCGCTCCCTCACAGGGCGATCAGTAGTAGGAGTCCTTGGCTCTGGCTCCTTGTCTTCCACTACCTTTGGCTTCTTTCCTTTAACTTTCCCCATACTCTTCCCTTTCACACGCTTTGTTGACCCTTTCACCTCTTTAATCCCTTTTTCCTTCTTGTCTTCCACCTCAGCCTCATCATCCTTCTCATTCTCCTCTTCCAAATTTTCATCCTTTCCATTAGTCTCTTCATTTTCTTGTGAACCATTTTCTTCTTTCACTGATCCCGCTTTTGGTTCCTCCTTTTCCAACTCTTCCTTGATTTCTTTCCCTTCCTTGACTTCAGGGTCTTCAGCTTCTCTATCAGGCTCAATTTTTTCATCAGCTTTCTCATCGTCTTTCTTATTTTCTTCAATCTCTTTCACTCCATCAGTTTTGCTATCTTCTTCAATCTCTTTCACTCCATCAGTTTTGCTATCTTCTTCCATCTCTTTCACTCCATCAACTTCCTTATCTTCTTCCATCTCTTTCACTCCATCATCCTCCTTAACCTCTTTTTTCCCAACCACAGCATCGGCTGGTTTGTCAACTGGGCTAGTTGTACCATTTGCCACTACCTCAGGAACTTCAGTCTTGGTTTCTCCTTCACTCATATTCGACAAAATCAAAGTAAATGCCTCGAAGAAAACTCCTTTTAAACCTAATCAACCAAAGCTAGTTAATTTTCTTCCTCAATCCAATGCCAAAATAGCTGCACAAAAGATATTATTTTTAAGTCAGATTCATATCCAAACAAAAGTTTAACTATTAAATCTCAGAACCAAATGCTATTTTTATTTTATCTTTTTCAAAATAGCACTAACACACCGCAAAAACTAAACTGCAGGTAGAAACAATTTACGTGTCCAAACAAGATATACACAAGCTTGAACAAGCTCTATACAAAGCAAACCCAACTATTGAATACAACAGCAAAATTCCTCCGTTTAATTACTGAAAAAAGAAAAATAAAACAAAGTTCGAAAAGAACACCGACTTAAATCTTAGGGTTTGTTTTTACAAACTCAGCTAAACTCAACTAGAACAAGCTCTTCATGCTCAATTTCTGCAGAAACAAAAAAAAAAATCATCCTCAAATTATAAAAAACCCAACTTCTCGAAATTCAACCCTCAAAAGTTTCTCTTCAATTTCCTACATTTCAGAGTAACCAAACAGTTCCCCAATCAAATTCACCAAAAACAAAATCATGCACAAGAAAAAGAACAACAAAAGCAACAAAACACACCTAACCCTAATCTCCCCTAAAAAATCAGCACAAACAACACAAAAATTAAAATTAAAAAAAACAGTAATCACAAAATCAATGAAAGTAGACGAAAATACAAATCAATTACATATTTTTGTAAACAAATTATACGAGCAGAAAATTAAAGCACTTACAGAGATTTAAAGTTCAAATCTCGAGAGCGAACAGACTCTGTCCCTGAGCTCTACTGCTCTTTCAGTGTTTGACATTTTGTTTATTTTTTTTTTAATTTTTATTGTGTGAAAAACAAAAATGGGGCTGTTTTGTGACTGAATTTATAAGTCGGACTTGAAAGGCGGATTTGAAATGCAGTTAAGTGCCACGTAGGATGGAGGGAGATGTTCGTGGTGGGGATAGGCATGGACGGATGAGATTTGATGTAGAGGGTATCTACGGAAATCGACGGCTGTTGTTTGATATTCGTTTGAGTTATGTGATGGCATCTCTGCCCAATGGCGGGGTCCATCCCCAGGAATGTGATTTGCATTGAAAGCTTTGATAATTTATTTGCGGGATGACATTATCATAATAGTAAGGTAACACCCTAGTTTCGATTGTCCAACTGTGCCCCCCAGCTTTCATTTAGCAACAAGAAGACTCCCAATTTCAAACAGCCGTTTGACTCAATTAACACTGTAAAGGTGTTCTTGACATTTTCTGTACTACAATAATAAAATAATAAAACATTCCTTAAATATTTCATAAGTCAGAAATTTTTTGTTTAATTTCTTCACTCCACCTCTGTTGGTCAAGAGATTTGAGAAAATGTTTTGTGTTTGGATGTCAAAAAATGAAAATCCGATAAAGGGGATTTAACTAAACCATTAATTGGTTTTTTAATTAATTTTTATGTTGTGTTAATTTTTTTAAATTTGGGTGTTTGTTAGATGAGGTAAATAGGGGCAGGTGGTCAAGAGATTTGAGAAAATTTTTGTGTTTGGATGTTTCAAAATCTGGTAGAGAATTTCAAAGGATAACAAGAAATGTAGAAAAAGAATTGTACAAAAGAAGATGGATCAAAAATATTCAATTGCGTAGTCTTATAATTAATTTATTATTTTAAATCTTATTATTTATTCTTGTAACATTTTCAATAAGACAAAAACAGGGGCAAAGATGACATAGCAGAGAATATTCTTAATCTTGTAACAGATATTTTAGCCATGGTTTGAAATTGCGGGTCTTATTGTAACTGAATGAAAACTTAGGATAAAAAAGGGCCAGAAACAAGGAGTCTCTATGTCATTTCCCTTAACTAGCGGAATTTGTTGCCTCAGTTTTAGGGGGTTATATATATATATATATATATAAACGTTAAAGTTGATTTCCGAATGATATTAAGGTAAACCTAGAGATAGTGATATTATCCCACTGAATAAATAAATAGAATATGAATAATCTCTAAAATTTGATTATCATCGTGGACAAAAAAGCAGTTATTTATTTTAAAATAAATTTTTTTTTGTTTAACTTTGAAATGGGATAAAAAAAATATACTGGTGTATTTTAAAATTTCATTAAAGAAGTATACAGATGTTTCTATCCTGTTTATCACGTCAAAATTGTCTATTTCCTTTTTTATATCATACAATTGTACAACATCATTGTATAACAAGGTATAAGAAAAAAAATCCCATAAATAACCTTGTATTATACCCCAATATCACGGATGACCTCGACTTTCTTGAAAATAGGCACTTATGACCCTCACATTAGTGCAGTTGAGCAACCGTTACTTCATTGTTTTGCAATTACCTGTTTGCCCTTCTATGTATTCCGACATTATTTTTTATTGACATTGACTTGGCAAAAAAAATTTTGTAATCCCCATACATACTGTACACACAAACGGCTACAATCTCTCTTCTCTTTATAAAGCACCTCTCTGCTTCTATTTTGTTTTCTTTATGGAAAAATTGAGAAAATAGACAAAATTATGGTGTCTCTTTGAAAAATAGACACATCCTGAAAAATTTTCATGTCATAGACACTTTCTTGATAAAAAGACTCAAATACCCTTTGAAAATATGCTTGGATCAGACACAACTCTTTTCGGGGATGAAATTGTCAAATTACAAACTATAGGGACTAAAAAAAATTAAAAGTACGTGGAGACGACACTCGACACAACTCGACACTCGATATTTTACCACTCGAAAACACTCGACCCTCAACATTTCACCACTCGACAACACTCGAAACTCGACATTTCACCACTCGAAAACATTTGACACTCGACATTTCACCACTCGAAAACACTCGACACTCGACATTTCACCACTCGACAACACTCGAAACTCGACATTTCACCACTCGAAAACACTCGAAACTCGACATTTTACCACTCGAAAACACTCGAAACTCGATATTTCACCACTCGAAAACACTCGACACTCGACATTTCACCACTCGACAAAACTCGACACTCGACATTACATAACTCGACACGACTCGACAGGTTATTTTCGAGTGTCGAGTGTCTTCTTCTTCGTGATATAACACTGTCTTCTTCTTCCTGTTCTTCGTGATATAACACGTATTAACGTACATAAATCACATTATAACACTCGATTTTCTTAAATAAGTTCACAAATCCTTCAGAAACTCAAATCTCGAATTCAAATTCTCTAGAAATTAAATTAAATCTATAAGGAGGGAAATGGATTTCGGTCTTCCGAAGAGAGAGAAATAAGCCTTCAGGAAAAAATTGAATACATAAGGGTAATTGGGTCTTTTTGTCAAGAAAGTGTCTATGGAATGAAAATTTTTCAGGATGTGTCTATTTTTCAAAGAGACCCTCTAATTTTGTCTATTTTTTCAATTTTCCCTTTCTTTATTGCACTCGCCTGAATAACCATCTCAACTCTCTCTCTCTCTCACATCAGCTTTTGCTTCTCATTCATTTCTGTCTTGTTTCTCATGGTTGATAGAAGGGATTCAAGAGAGGTTAATGGTGGCTTCATATGGTTCAAGAATAGAAGGTGTGTATGTGGCAGGAAAGCAGGGATAAAAATTTCAGAATCAACAAATAACCCAAACATGTTATATTTTAATTGTAAGAGAAGGGTATGTGGTTATTACTCATTTCGGATCCTTGATATAGATGATATTGATGAGACTGATGAACTGATATATGCGAACATGCACGTGCAACATGAGGTTTTTACTTTGAAGGAACGAATGAAAGCTATAGAAGCCTAGAGATTTTGAACCAAAACGTACTGGTTTTCTTGTTCTTATTTGTATTTGTATAAGCTTTTGTTTTCAACTTTTGTATGGAAAAAGAAAAACAGAAAATAAAAGCAACAAATGTCAATGAAACTTTGTATTTTGCATAACTGCATCCATAATGACTAAGTAATTTCTGAATCATAATTTCAATAGCATCTACGGATGGCAAAATTACCCGGCCAGGGCCGGATACCCAGTTTTCCAACCCGATATTGCCAGGGAATTGCTCAGATTTCCGGAGAGATTGGCCGGAGACGGGGAGAGGAATCCCGAGGAACTTCCGGGGCCGGAGACTAGGCATGTTGGCCTGGTCCCAGCCCGAAATAAAATATAAAATTATATTATATTTAATTTATTTAATTTACGACAATATAAACAAGCAACCTGTCACAACGCTCAACAAAACTCGACGCGCTCAATAGAGCTCGACACAACTCGACACTTACAAAATAGACTGATATCGAGTGTCGATTGTAAATCTGACACAACATACATGTAAACATCGAGTGTCGGATGATGCATCCGACATTTGACACTTACATGTCGAGTCGTGTCGGATTCACAACCGACACTCGATATCAGTCTATTTTAGAAGACATCGAGTATCGGATGCATCGTCCGACACTCGACAATTACATGTCGAATCGTGTTGGATGCATCATCCAACACTCGACGATGCATCCAACACTCGATACTTATATGTCAAGTCGTGTCGGATTCACTACCGATACTCGATATCAATCTAATTTAGAAGACATCGAGTGTCGGATGTGCATCATCCGACACTCGACACTTACATGTCGAGTCGTGTCAAGCTCTATCGAGGGCCTCGAGTTTTGTCGAGCTTTTTTTGCAAGTTGCTTGTCTTAGCTTTGTTTTTTTTTGCCTTTTTGCATCATATTTAACTATAACTGCCTTGTATTTGCTCGCAAAAATAAATATAAATACAATTTTTTAAAATAAAAAACAGAATTAAAAAATCCAGATACATATCCAGGAAATTCAATTCCCCGAACCCGGAATTAAATTCCCCGGCCTCAGAATTTCCGGGGAATTTTTTAGGGACGAGGATTAAAAAACCTCCCCGGGGCCGAGGCCGAGGACCGGCCCCGGGTTTTTGCCACCCCTAGCATCCTTACAAAATATTTTCTCATATCTAATTTATAAGTAGCAAGCATCCTTACAAAAAAATTTGACATATCACAACATGAGTATAAGTTAATTTCCTCAGACAGTAGCCTATACACTAACTAATTTGGTAACACAGTAGCCTATACGCCAACTTCAGCTTGTGACTGTTTAATGTTTTAGCTAAAAAACAGATCAACAAGCATTGTATGTTGATTATGTTTAGGCCAAAAACAAAAACAAAAAAATCTAAAAACAGCAAAAGACAACTAACTTAGGTAATCCAGTTACCAAAGGAAATCATGGTTGAGATGAACTAGCACTAGCAACAGCAGCTCTTACAACACTTGCAACCCTTCCAGCACTACTACCAACCTACAATACCAGTAGTAACATAATTGTTTAGACCTTAATTTTCGTATTTCACATTATATAAATATCATATGTTAGAAAAAAAAACTAATTTAAACAACTGTAAAACCCACATTGGTTGAACCAACTGAAGCATAACCTCTCCTAGTAATTCTACCTCCTCTGACAGCAGATCTTTGGACCTTCCCACCTAGCCTCCCTCTCTTCCTTGTAGTATTGTCACCGCTTGCAATTGCATTGATGATAAGTATCTATTTATGTATCATTTTCATATCAATTCGTCCATGTTTCTTTGCTATATTCCTTGGTATTTTTATGTTTTTGTGTGGTTTTGATGTTTGTAGGAGTTTTGGAGCAACTTGCACAAAAATGGAGTAAAACCCTTCATTTTCACCTCTGCTAGTCAACCATCTTCTCGGATTTAATTGTATTGATATACAATGAACCCGATGACATATTATATACCGTTGGAAAGCTCTCGAAGTCTATTTTCTGGAGAAATTTACGGTTTATAAATCCATTCAGTGTACCAAAAGTTGTAATCAAAACAGTGTGAGAAGTATAGAAATGTAATTCCACAAATCACTGTAGCATGTATAATACGGTAGCACACTTACTGTAGCAGAGTATTTAAACACATTTTAGGGTTTTATTTTCATAACTTGAAGAGGGGAGAACGTGGTGGAGGCTGCAGCTCTGGAATTCTTTCATCTCTTGGAGTTCTTGAAGGAGAAAGGAAGCTTGGAAAGAGGAAGAACTACAATCCAAAGAGAATTACATCAAATTTGCTAAGTTTTTCCCTTCCCTTTCATTTTCTGGAATGTCTCCATGTTGTATTGTATTTACCACGTTCTTAAACATGTGTAACTGAATCTGAATTGGTTGAGGGTGATTTCAAAGCCCCTGATATGGTTTTTGTAAGTTGATTGTGCAAGAAGTTGTTATCCAATTCTCTAATTGAAGTTGCTTGTATTTTCCCATGTTTAATGCTTATGATTGCTTGCTGGATTGTATTTGGGTGGCCAACTGAATATAATCTGGATATTGTCTATTGCTAGACTAGAAATCTTGATCCGTAATTGTCTTGAATTTCTAATCATTAGTAGCAAAATTGTGATCAGAGATTGCAATTGGAGAATACAACCTAAGTTAAATAATCCGAGCTTGTGTGTTTATTGCTTAGATCAACCTATCTTTCTTATCATAATGCATCCATTGAATTAAATTTAGAGAGCTTGTTCTAGGTTGTTTAATGGATAGAGATTAAATAAAGAGCCTGTTTTATTTAACAACAAAGTAAGGAAAGATTGGGATAACAGAGCTTGTTGTTATCTACGGTTGATAATTTCAATGGTGTAATTGGATGACAATTCTATGATTAATTCGCAAATCCATATCTTGTGGTAGAGAAGGATCCCTTAACCAGATTTCTCTCATTGATTTTTCATTCAAATTAACTTTCTGTTTTGTTATTCTTCATTTGCATTCTTATTTCATTTAGTTAATCATTCAACAAAACCCCCCATTTATTTATTGTTGCTTTCGAATAACAAATTCAATTAGAATCAATCCTCGTGGGAACGATATCTTACTCATCACTTTATTACTTGTGCGACTAGTATACTTGCTAGTTTCGAACGCATCAATTGACATCCCTTCCAGCAGTATTGACACCCCTACCAATGGCATTCACACCCCTTCTAGCAGCTAAAGCACCCTTGGTTGCGATAGTGTGGCCTAAAAATAAGTAATAAAATTAGTGGAATAATGTTAAAAAAATTAAAAGTATTGAAAGAATTGGGAATCTTGCATACCATTGAGACAGTGGAGATCCTTGTGGCTAGGGTTGCTTGACAACTTCTCTTGTTATGGCCCATTTCTCCACATATTTTGCAATTCTTATGAACAAATATTTTCATCTTGGGTTGCTCACCTGGTTCTCTCCTCATAACATCCTTTGGTCTATCTCGTCGTCTTTTATATGGGGAAAGATGCGTATTCTGATTCTCAACTTCATCGTAAACACACCTATCAGGTATTGGCATTATTATGCTAGAGTATGTTTTCACATAGGCCTACCTTTTGAACTAATCATTCATGTATGTAATTAGATCCAACCTACTCCTTGTCAAACAAGCCATGACATGCTTACAAGGCGAACCACTAATTCGTCAACCCCCACACTCACATGTCCACTCATTTAACTTAACTACATATGCTCTATCCATATCAAACAATTTGTAACAATTGTCAATACAAAGGATTCTCAAGTTTCTATCTTACTACCTATGTTTTTCAAGCATTTTCATGACATTTAGGGGCATGCTAGTGTCCCAACTTTGAGCAGACTAAGCCCTTTCATGAAACATTACCATCACCCTCCTCCTAATATGTTCAATTAGTGAGAAAACTGATTTGCCTCTCTACTGTCCCAGCCAGCTATTAAAAGACTCAGTGAGGTTATTTGTAACATGGTCACACTTTAAATTCTCATCAAAGGCATGCCTAGACCAGAAGCCAACTAGTATGTTATGAAGGCAAGTGAAAGCTACCTCATCTAGGTTTTTTATTTCATCCATGGTAGAAATGAAATGTCATCTGTCGATGGCTTAAGTAGCCATCCAAAATAGGTTTCTAAACAACACCCCTGACCATCTACCTCTGAAATTTCAATAAACATGCCTAGAACAATATCCATTATAAGCATTAGGCCAAGTGTTCTCTCACAGGTCTCTTCTGCCTATCATTCATGATTGTAAATTTTTGTTTTGACTCTGGCCCATGTATTCCCATAGATGATGCAAAAAAAAAAAAAGACCAACTCTCAATATTTTCCCCCTCACACACCATGACAGCCAATGGAAATATGCCATTGTTGGCATCCAAGGCTATTGCAGATAAAAGCATTTCCCAAAAAATACCCTACAAGTGACACCTATTAGTCCCTATAAATGGCCTACAACCATAAACAAAACCTATTTTTTGGGTTGAAAATGATAAAAAAAAACCTCTTAAAAATTGAACTAGCTGAAAGCCCCTCTAAATCAATCATTTTTTTGTAATGACACCTAGATTGGTTTTCAGAACCATGTTGGCATATTTAGGCAGTAAGCAATATGCCTCAGCATGGCCATCACCTATTTTTTCTAAGGCTTTTTTTTTCATTTGCCTTATAAAACTTTCTTTACCCACATTTATCCCATTTCTCTCTAACTTAGTGACCATGTAATTCACCCCTAAATCTGGCATGCTCTTAATGGTTTCTAAGAAGCTCATGCAAATCCATGGAGGGGTTGCCTCATTTGTAGTATCAGTTCTATTGCATAAATGTTTATTGTTGAATGCTTTTACCATAAATGTGAAACCACTAGGCAAAACAAATGAGTATATCCTCTATGGACAACCCTCACCCTTACACTATATAGTCACCCTAATCGTGGCACTTTTAATTCTTCTCATATTGCACCTAGCATATACTGCATAGTCTTCGAGTGCCAATCTAAATTCTTCTACAAGTTTAAATACCTCCCCAACCTTAAACTCAATTTCCCTATCTTCGCTAGGATGAACAAACTCTCTACCTTTTATCTTCCTAGCTATCTTAGCTAAAAGTGGAGCTATCCTCTCCACTCTCACTATCTAAAGACTCATCTCCTAACGTATAACCCTCTAACTCATGACTGTCTACTGACTTCTCATAATTCCAAGCCCTATTTTACCCTTGATCAGCATTTCCCTCATTTTCCTCATGCCTCTCATCATCATTCCAAGTATGCAACTCATCAAGCAACTCCCTAATATCTTCTAGTAAACCAAAACTACTATCATCATATAAAACATCAAATTCACTGGGATAGTGATTCGAGTGCATCATTCTTGGGATTAACTGGTGATTATGGTATGGGATTAAATTTGAAATGTGGATTGTGATTAAGAGGTTGTTTGTTTTAACCACTTAAATATCAATCTAAATAGATTTAAGTGGTTTAAAAATTTTTTCTTGTTTGTTTTAGTATTTAATCACTTATTTTAAGTGATATTTGTCTAAATTAAAAAGTGAAAAATTACCACTTTTTGTAATTCAAGACATCTGAATGTATAAAATACCAAATATACCCTCTTATATAAACACAATTATAATTTTTTTTCCTCCCTCTTCTCACCTGCTGCCATTCTCATAGTTTCCATCCCCTCTCCCTTTGTGAACCCTACTTATCAAATTCGGCCATTTCATCCACTTCCGGCACTAAAACTACCTTTCTGACGACCGAATCTGGTATTGGAGACGGTTATCGTCGTCAGTGCTTGGTGGCCAATTGAATCCGCTTGGACTCCCCAGCTCGTCCAATAGCTCTGTTAAAACTTAAAAAGTGTCAACACAACACAACGATTGGAGGTCGCTTTGTGCTTATGAGTGATGCTTATTCCATACACTGCCACGTTGCCATTATTGTGCCCGCTAGCTTCCTTTTAGCATTTTTTATTAGGGATAATATAAAAAATATCTTGATACCACTCAAAAAATATATCAATGTCATTGTTAATATCTATAAAATATAATCAATATTAAATTTATAGTTATTTATAATTTTACTTTAAGATTATTAAATATTTAATTTTTAAAGAATTATAACAAATATAGTATGAACTCTTTAAATTAAAGAGAATTTTGATTTAATTTTAAGGGATTGAAATAAATATAATATTAACTATTTAAATGAAAAAGAATTTTGGTTTCATTTTATTAACTATTTAATTTTTAAATGATTGTAATAAATATGATATAAACATTTTACATTTTAGTAAGGGTAAAAAAGTCATATTAAACATAAAATATTCTCTTACTACTTTTTTTAAGGGATATTTAAAAGAGTAAACAAACATGCTATTAAGTGGTGTAAATTAAGTCCTAAAAAGTGTTTAGATCTAAAAAGTGTTAAGTGATTGAAACAAACACCACCTAACTATGTGTTGATTTTCAATAGGTGGATTTGTTTGAGATGGTTGATTTGTTTGAGTGCAACAAGATTGTTGACTCTCAATCTAGGCAAATGTTCTCATTTATTAGAGCCTCTAAGTTAGAAAAATTCTCTACTGGTGGTTCTGGTCTAGGAGATGGTTGAGACATCTAAACCGGTGGTTGTAATATGTCTGGAGTTTGCAAAATCTGTTGCACTAATGGGTCTAGACACTGTCTATGGGAAATGGTTCCACACTTACATCAATTTCAAACCTGCTTGTTTGCTTAAATGATCTAAATGCCTTCTGCATGTCATAGTCATTAGCTATTTCTAAGGTAAGCCCAATCCATGGTAACCTTGCAAATATCTTAAACCCTTGACTAAGCTCATTGTTTACGTTACACATACTAGGAGCATTGGTGACAAGGACTATTCTACTAAATTCATTAGGGTCCACATTACCTATTGTGTAATCTACCCTAATTGTAAAATAGTTCATCATACATACAATGAAGACAAAATATATCTAATCACTAATAAAATCAAATAAATATACTTACATCAATTTACAGTAAAAAATTACAACTTAACACTTCTAACACATCATTCTATGGAGTATAACAACAAATCTATTCCAATAAATCAATCTAAAAATTATTAATATTCATATTACACCACTCATTTTAACAAATCAACTACAACAAATCAATAACAAATGCATTAATATTTAGGCGACACCACTGTTCACCAACATACAAAAACGAAAAAAAAATTTCACAGAAGATTTGTACATTAGTGCGAAGGAAGACCACCAGAACACCAACAAATGAAGCCATGCATTATAATCGCAGACACCACCAAAACATCAACAAATGATTAACAATATTTTTTAATAGAACAAGCATAGTCAGTACACACGATTATATCCTCATCACATGCATCCAAAACCATCAAAAACCTAACAACGCAAAAAAAATTAACAAACTTCAAAAAAAAAAAAACCACATGAATACATATTTGAAGAAGATCATTCTAAGATCAATAAGCCATGCATATTCATATCAAACACCATCACAGAAATTTGTAGAAAATATAAAAGACTCATCTTTCTTGCAGTAAGCAATGCTACGAAGTACCTAAGTGTCGTCCTTCTTCACCAGCGTCGTTCCTCCCCACAGTGTTGTTGCTCAAAGTTGTCGCACCGAGAAGAAGGTCAATAGTCTCCTACATCTAGTTATTGTAGAAGACAGAGAGAACAGAGATCGAAGTGAGAGAAAATAACAAAAATAATAAAACTTTAACAAAATCATTCTTAGTTGATACCAGCCTTGCAAAATCTTCTTTTGCACCGTCATAAAAATCTCTGAAAAAAAATGTAAGAGACTCACATTTGTTGCAGTTCAAAACACTCTGAAGTTCCTCACGGTTGTCCTTCATCACCAATGTCTCCCACATTACAATAGTTCCTGACCACCATCGTTCCCCAGATGTTCAGCGGTCAGAAGAATGTCAAAGGTCTCCTGTGTTTAGTTTATGGAGAATACGACACAACATAGAGAGAGAGAGACGTTCTAGAAAAGGAAGAACTGAAAAGCCTGGAGAGAGAAATGTGTTTTCGCCAACAAGAGATAAAATATATTATTGTTCTTTTTCTCTTATACCCCTGAGCAGTCTAACGGGTCTCTCAACTGCATGAACTTCGGGGTTATGAGTGCCTATTTCCAAAAAGTTGAGGTCATTGTGACATTAAGGCATAATATAGAGTCATTGATAAAATTTTCCATATATATACGAACTTGTGACTTACGTTAAGGTGAGATGGATTAATGTTATATAAATTACATGCATAGAAGAATATCCGTTCATCTAGATGAACAGATTTTTCTTTGTTAAACAAAATTTTTTAAGCTTCTGTCTAGATAAATGGCTGGAATGCTACTTACTTAGACTTGTAACATGGAACATGAATATAAATAATTAATCCTTCGAAAGTGTAATATCTGGCCTAATTTTGAAATTCATTTGTTTGCAGTTTTATTATTTGGTTGCTACCTGTTAAGGCAGCTCATTTATCACTCATTACTGGCTGAGTGAATTAGTTAGTTAATTCAGTCATCAACTCTGTTTAATTTTCTAATTATCAGTTAGTTATAATCAGTTAAAAAAATCTGTCATGAGCTGTAAATGCTATTATTTCTTTCTCTGCTGCTTCAGGAATACTGCTTCCAGAATATTCCACTCTGGCAAGTTAGTTATGTGAGTCACAACTTTCTCCTTGCCTATTGGAGACTATTTGCTGGATCATTTGATGTTAGCCATGTGTAATAAGGTTGATGTAATTCCTCCTTCAATAAATAGAAACTTCTCACTCAAGGAATATTTTGAGTTGAGATAATTCTTCAAGTTGGTATATATCAGAGCGTCTTTGGCCCTCGCCATGGCATCAAGCTCCCATAATCGATCTTCAACGAGCAGAAGTTCTGATCCTCATTCTCAGATCAGTATTCTAAGTGGTACCTCACCCTTTGGCAGCTCTCTCAATCAAACATTCCCTGTGAAACTAAATGAAGATAATTTCATCATCTGGAAAGAAATGATGCTGCCTACTCTTAGAGGACATCATTTAGATGGCTGTGTTCTAGGAACTAAAGCTTGCCCACCAAAGTTCATTCCAGACACTGCAGATGAAGATGAAGGGGAATCTCAGCTTCACTCCTCTCAACTAATGCCTAACCCCGACTATGAAGAATGGATCACAATTCATAATCTGTTGAAAGGCTAGCTTCTTGAATCAGTCACAGAATAATTAGCTGCTCAGGTAATTGGACAAAACTCTTCACGTGATTTGTGGAAAGCTTTAGAAACTCTATGTGGTATCAAAACAAATCACAGATTGCAAACCTTAGGTTTGATCTACAGACAACTAGAAAGGGATCCATGAGTATGAGTAAATATCTCATCACCATGAAGAAAATTTCTGATAACTTGGCTATAGCTGGTAGTCCTATTTCATTAAGTGATCTGATTTCTTTTGTTACTCTTGGCTTAGATGGTGAATATACACCCATTGTTGTTCAAATACAGTCAAGAGATAATATCTCATAGCAAGAACTTTAATCAATCTTACTCACCTATGAGAATAGATTGGAAAGGTTAAACACTTTTTCCAACCTTAACTTGAATACAGCATCACCTAATATTGCAATGGGAAAACATAACAACAATCTGAATCAAAACCAAGGGTCTAGTAGAGGAAATGTTGGGAAAAATGCTAGAGGAAGAGGTAGCAGAGTAGGTAACTCACGACCAATATGTCGAATCTATGGCAAAATTGGTCATCCAGCTTCTATATGTTTCTATAGAACTGATCTCAGCTACATGGGTTCACCAAGCAAAAACTAAAACAACAGGCAGCAACAATTTTAGCAGCAGGTCAGATCAAATCAATCACAGAATTGGCAGTCCCACAATTGGCAAAGGCCTATGCAGCAGCAGAACTGGCATGGATCACAAGGAAATTCATCAGTCTATATAGCATCTCCAGAAACAGTTGGAGATGAGGAATGGTATGCTGACAGTGGGGCTACAAATCATGTGACTGCAGATCCCTCTCTTCTCAATGTGAGAAATGAATACAAAGGTAAGCAAACTCTTTCAGTAGGTGATAGAAATAGATTAACCATTTCTCATATAGGACACTCTCTGTTGCATACTAAGAACACCTCTTTAAACCTGAAAGATATCTTGTGTGTTCCCAAAATTACCAAAAATTTACTGAGTGTATCTAAACTTGCATAAGACAAGCAAATTTACATTGAATTTCATTCTAATATGTGTCTTGTGAAGGACAAACACACCTACCAGGTTCTGCTGCAGGGGAGAATTAAAGAAGGACTATATCATATCAATCCAGCCTTCGGAAGATCAGTTACATCCTTGTCCAGTCCTCAACTAAGAAGTCAAAAATGTTATAGTTTTGCTGCTGAGTTTAATAACAGTATGAATAGTTTATCTTTTCCTAAGTACAATTCAGAAAAGCATAAAGTTTGTAATCTGAGTTGCACAGCTCCAAATTACTTGTCTACTATGGAAAAACTGAGTGTTTGGCATAGAAAGGTAGGACATCCATCAAGCAAAGTCTTGCATCAGATACTGAAAACTTATAATGAGTCTTCAAATAGCAATGGAAACTTTCAATTCTGTGATGCCTGTCAACTAGGAAAATCTCATTCTTTACCTTTCCATAAATCAGTCAATAAAACAAAACACATTTTAGAGATTATCCACTCTGATATTTGGGGCCCAGCACCAATTGCTTCTAGTTCTGGTTTTAAGTACTATATACATTTCATTGATGATCACAGTAGATACACTTAGATTTATCCCTTGAAAACTAAAGCTGAAGCATTTGTTGGCTTTAAGAACTTCAAAAACCTTGTTGAAAAGAAATTCGAAAGAGAAATTAAATGCATTCAAACAGATTGGGGTGGTGAGTATAGAGCTTTTTCTGATTTCTTAAAACTAAATGGCATTGAATCTAGAGTTGCATATCCCTATACACATGAACAACAAGGTAAAGCAGAAAGGAAATATAGACATCTAGTGGAAACCGGTTTAACCCTCTTAGCCCAAGCCAGCATGCCATTTAAATACTGGTGGGAAGCATTCCACACAGCTGCATTCCTTATAAACAGACTCCCTACACCTGTTCTTGGAGGCAAATCACCTTGGCAGATCTTATTTAAAAGGATTCCGAATTATAAATCTCTAAGAACCTTTGGTTGTTCATGCTTCCCTTATCTAAGATCCTACCAAAAACACAAATTTCAATTTCATTCAACAACATGTGTCTTCATAGGATATAGTGACATACATAAAGGTTTCAAATGCCTTAGTTTTACAGGGAGAATCTATATCTCAAGACATGTGATATTCAATGAAATGGAATTTCCTTTCCAAACAGGTTTTTTAAACCTTAAAAATAATCCCACCAACCAAGAATCAGTAGTCACATCACCTCCCTTTTCCCTTCCAATTCTCTCACATTGGTCTCCCCAAAATAGAAGATGTGAGCAAAAAGGTCACACTGATGTAACTGACCTTGATGCAACAGCAAGATCTGATAAAAGAACTTCTACAGCACATCAAAATTCTCCTTCTGCAGTAGCTTCATCTCCAAGGTATCCCACTTCCTTTGATAACTTAGATCATATTCTTACTTTCCCTGAAAATGAAGAAAACACCAACACAGAAAAGAGCCATTCAGAAAACTTTGATGAACTTACCTCAAACACTTTGAAACAACCAGAAAACACCATGTCAAAGACCTGTAATTCACAACCTTGCCACCCAATGACAACCAGAGCCAAAAGTGGCATTTTCAAACCCAAAATTTATTCCATCACACTGTAAAAGAGTGAAGAAAAAATAACCAGTGAACCTGTCACTGTAGCAGAAGCAATGAAATCAGATTGCTGGAAGAAAGCCATGGATTTAGAGTTTGAAGCTTTAAGGAAAAACAAGAATTGGACCCTGGTTCCTTTCTCATCTGACTACAGTCTTGTTGGGAATAAATAGGTGTTTAAATTGAAGTATAACATTGATGGTACTATACACAGGCGTAAAGCAAGGCTGGTAGCAAAGGGATTTCATCAAACACCAGGTATTGACTACTCAGAAACTTTCAGTCCTGTTGCTAAGGCCAGTACCATTAGAGTAATCTTAACACTAGCTGTTTCCAAGGGCTGGTGCATTAGACAACTTGATATAAATAATGCCTTTATAAATGGAAAAATTGAAGAAGATGTTTATATGGTACAACCTGAAGGTTATGTGGACTCTTCCAAACCAACCTTTGTGTGCAAACTTCACAAGGCTCTTTATGGACTTAAACAGGCCCCTAGAGCATGGTTTGATAAACTGAAAACTACTTTGCAAGCATGGGGTTTTGTGAATGCTAAATCTGATTCTTCACTGTTTATTCTTAAAGGAGAAAGAAGCTTAATTCTTGTTCTAGTATATGTCGATGACATCCTGGTTATAGGCTCAGATTCATCTCAAATATTGTTGTTCATTCAAGAACTCAACAAGCTGTTTTCCTTGAAAGATCTGGGCAACTTACACTACTTCATTGGAATTGAAGCAAACAGAGATGCTACTGGCATTTACTTAAACCAATCAAAGTATATTGCAGACATGCTCAAACGATTGAAGATGGAACACCTCAAACCTTGTCCTACACCAGCTGCAGTGAGCACAAGTCAAACCAATTCCAACTCTAAATTTTTTGAAGATGTCACTCTGTATAGAAGTACCATAGGAGCTCTGCAATACTTAACCTATACCAGACCAGACATAGCCTTTAGTGTAAATAAACTCAGTTAGTCTCTGTGTTCTCCTATAATACAACACTGGCAAGGAGTCAAACGCATACTGAGATACCTCAAGGGAACAATGTCTCATAGCCTTCACATCAAACCAAGTGAAGATCTGAGAATAACAGGTTTCTCCGATGCAGACTAGGGTTGTAACTCTGAGGATAGAAGATCAATCGGAGGATATTGTGTCTATCTTGGTGAATCATTAATAGCCTGGCAATCAAAGAAGCAACTTGTTGTTGCACGATCAAGTACTGAATCAGAGTACCGAGCACTAGCAAATGTGGCTACTGAAATTGCCTGGCTTGAATCTCTACTTAGTGAGCTGCATTGCAAACCAGAACAGTGCTCAATTACCTGGTGTGATAATATTAGTGCAAGTGCTCTTGCATCCAATCCAATCTTCCATGCAAGGACTAAACATATAGAAATTGATGTGCATTATGTTCGTGATAGAGTCCTCCAAAAACAGTTGGAAGTCAGATACGTTCTCTCCTGTGATCAAGTTGTAGACTGCCTTACCAAAGCACTGTCATCTCCAAAATTCTTGTTCTTTCAAGACAAACTGGGTGTGATTGAGACACCCTCCAGTTTGAGAGGGAGTGTTAAGGCAGCTCATTTATTACTCATTACCGGCTGAGTGAATTAGTTAGTTAATTCAGTCATCAACTCTGTTTAATTTTCTAATTATCAGTTAGTTATAATCAGTTAAGAAAAACTGTCATGAGCTGTAAATGCTATTATTTCTTTCTGTGCTGCTTCCAGAATACTGCTTCCAGAACATTGCACTCTGGCAAGTTAGTTATGTGAGTCAGCAACTTTCTCCTTGCCTATTGGAGACTATTTGCTGGATCGTTTGATGTTAGCCACGTGTAATAAGGTTGATGTAATTCCTCCTTCAATAAATAGAAACTTCTCACTCAAGGAATATTTTGAGCTGAGATAATTCTTCAAGTCTACCCTTAGGTAGTGTTACAAATTGGGTGCAACGCCTTGAAAGCTACTTATTTAGGCTTGTAACATGGACCATGAATATAATTGATCCTTCATAAGTGCAATTTCAGGTTTTGCTTCAAATGCATTTGTTTACACTTTTATTTTTGGGTTGCCAATCTATATAAGCCTTATATTTTGTAATCTTTACAGTCAAGGAATATTGAATAGACTAATAATCTTTACATAAATCTACACAAAATTTTTATATATTCCATATTCTTTTCTCTTAAAAAATATTTTATTCCTTCCAATAATACAAAAGTTTCGAAAACCTTTAGTAATTATAATTAACTTCAGCAACTATTGAAGCACTATGAAAATGAACAAAGATCATTGAAAAAAAAAATTAATAATTCATCTCATTTAAGATTTAAGGGCGCGTTTAGCGTGCATGGTAAGATAGGATAAGAAAAACTATTTGTATTATTCCAATTTGTCTATGTTTATTTCAGCTTTTAGGTGAGATTGGATTGCATGAAATGTGCATTAAAGCATGCACTATTGCGCATAGCTTGTAACCAAATAATGCTGAGCATCTCCTTGGGCTAGCGCCGCATAACATATAAATTTCATTTTTTGCTCTAGTTTTCACCTATAAATACCACAAAAATATATAAATAAATAATTTATTATTAGGAAGATATAGTCTAGTCTATTGAATATTCAAATAAAAAATTAATTATTGCAATAAATAATAAAATTTTTAACTATCAATATTTAAATAATTAATTTCATAAATAATTTTTAAAATTTAAAAATAATTTTAATTAATATTTATTATTAAAAATTAAACTCATCATATCATAATTCTTTTTTACCTTTTCTTTAATTCAATATTACACTAAATACAATATAATATTATATTTTAAGCATTCTTATCCATCACATCCAATGCAATTCAACCTCAAGAAATTTATGCTGTACTATACAATGTGCCAAACGCGCCCCTAGAGGTTTAGAGAGTTCATGAAAAGCTATGATGTTCGATAGTTGCATCTTTATGTAAACTTTTCTTACGAAAATTTTGATTAAATCTTTAAATAGAAAAAGAGAAACTGATAATTGATATTATGAAACTTATTTTATTATTAGTATTGTTAACTTATTTTATTATTAGTATTATTATTATTAAAGAAAGAAATGAATAAAATGATAACATTTTTATTAATATATGAGGCCACAGAAAGTTTCTTCTGAAGTAAATTTGTTTAATTTAAAATATGTAAATCAAATTATGTACTGAAACTTGGACTGAAACTTTGGTTAATTACAGCTAAAATAAGTTCAAGATGACATTTACAAAACCGTATAAGCGATAAAAATAATGCTAATTACCCTTCAAACAAGTCAAAGCCTTGTGCTTCTATTGTATAGCGTCCTTAAAGGGACCAGAATCATGTAAAAGTTTCATAACAAGCCTAACCTGCAAATACAAATTTATCATTTAGATCAGATTTGGATCTTTTAACTAAATTTCCAACCTAAAAATTGTGATGTAAATTTTAACCATATGTGTTGCTTTTAACAGTGTATAAAATTGATGAGTTAATAAATCAAATGCAAATTTTGAATTTTCTGGCAGGCATTACCTGAGTTGATTCACGCACTAGAAAGTCCTCTATAGATTTCCTGAAATCTTCATTTACAAGGTAATGGCAGCTGTAAGTTGTCACAGGCATATAACCCCGCTGAATCTTATGCTCGCCCTGGGCTCCAGCCTCAACCGTTTTAAGATTGAGTTCTATGGCTACTTCTATTGCCTGAGATACCAAAACAAAGCAAAACAAATAATACTTAGCTTCGGATTCATATTGCATACTTGAAAAAAAAAAAAATCCAAAAGAAGAATCCTGCTGCCATAAATTCTTCATATCCTTGGTTATGTACACTTGTTATAGAGAGAAGACACGTTTTGGTCATTTAGAGTTCAAAGCTTGAAGAAAGGATGCACGAGAGAAGAACAATAGGCTTAACGTAGTAAATTGTTAAGCATATTCATTCTAAGGTCTTTGATTTGACTTTTCATTAGCAAGAACTATTTCCAGATTGTTCCTCTGATTAAAATGCTTGAGCGTTTAGAAAGAAGCAAACATGAAGAATAATAGTTCCAGAAATACAAATTCTGGTGCATGCAAACCTGGTAATAGCATGCTTCAAAATGCAAACTTGGATAATAAGCTCGTGGGTGACAACCCCAAAGACGTCCAAATAGAGTATCTCCTCCAATAAGATTTAGTGCTCCGGCAACAAGTTCATCCCCTTCTTCAGCAACAACAAGTAATACCTGATCTTCCATCTTTGATCCAATGTTGTGGAAGAAATCTCTTGTCAAATAAGGACTACCCCACCTATGGAGAAATCAACTATATGATTACAATATGACATTTGCATCTTAATGCTTAAAAAAGAGAATAAGAAAAAAATAGGACAGTTCAAAGTGCAGAAAGCTATACAAACATACTGAAGCAATAATCACAGATGGTAAAAATATGTCAATCCATACAGAAAGTTGTACAAACAGAGAAGCAATAATGACAGAGGGTAAATATATATCAACATTTCTGATTGACAAAATGCTTGTTCCCTTAAACTGTGACACATGACTCGAAGTGGTATGCCTTGTAATTGATTGAATTTCCAGATCTGTCATCTTAAATACTAAGAAAGTAGGCCCCAATATCATCAACAAGCTTGTAATGTAGTCTTGAAAGGTCTTGTTTATTGGGGTCACTACCTTATCCGCTTCAAGGAACATTTAAAGGTTTTAGACAAACTTGGAGTAGCTCTTTCTATTTCTTTATGTATTTGTGTATATGAACAGTGACACCACTCCGGGGGTATTTACTTTTCTAACCAAACCTTTTGAATATAAATCCTAAATTTCTCTTTGCAACACGCATATAACAAACACAAAAAGCACAAATAGTTTTGTTGATGAGGAACAAACTTGTTATCAGTCGTGTTTCTGTAGAACTGGTAGAAGGAATCCCAGTGCTTAGCCTGCCAGGACAACCATTAAAAGCGAAGGTAAGAACTCCATTTTGTTTCATTATAAAATGAAAGCAGGAAATTTAATCCCAAATCAAGGCTGCACCTAACAAATTAATGACCAATAAATCCTTAAAAGAAGAGAAAATCATAGACTCCACGTATTTTACATTAAATATCCACACTTGAACCAATAAGAATCAGTAAACCAAAACTTAATGCACCCGGGCCGTCAGCCTATGGGAAAGTTTGAAGATGGAAAAGGTAAAGAAGCTTGAGATGTTTATTGTGTAGTTGGCAGGAAGCAGTAGGTAGCCCATTTATTTGTTTATTACCTTTATTCCAACATCAGTATATACAAATCAAATTTAGTTTCTTTTTGAGCATTATGTTTTTCCCTCAGAAATCTTTCAACTAAGGAATTACTCGAATAATTGCATGATAACCAGAACTCATCCAGTTTATATAGCCGTATGTCACCCACTTTTTATTGATCATTTTATTATTGGGAACTTTCTTTTTCCCCTCTCATTGTTCCAAGATTGCTTTCTTTTCTGACTTCGTAACAGATATATCAATGCCAAGAAATGGCACAGCCACCAGTTGGAGATCTTATAACTACCACTAAATACCTTTATTTCATAACCTCTGAGCCGTTTCATAGTTAGGTTCTGTGCAGAAATCTGCATTTAAAAAAGGTATTGCAGATAATTAGACAGTTGCATGAAGAAAACAAACATGACTAATTTAGAAATCAATTAGAATCTTATCACAAATAAAATAATAAGCCAAACTATGATTTCAAAAATTCAAGGTAAAACATTATTTTTAGTATCAACAAATTTGATGTTGCTAGAAAAATCAGCACATTTCAAAATATCTAACAATATTGTTTTACTACTACGGAAACAAACAGAAGTATCACCGCTACCCCATTCATTTTCCACATGATTTTTTACATTCTGCGTCAATGTCTAATGTCTTCTCTGGAACAGAACGATAGGAAAAATTACAATTTAGAGCATCTAAATAAGCATATCAGTTAAAAGAGTTTGTGTGGAAAACAAAAGCATAATCATCTTTCAACTGAGTCAAATCTTTCAGAATTATGATCTCATCATCAACATCAAAATTGGAAAATTGAAGTTACTGTTAAATTACATTGGGAAACTCTTCAGAATACTTGTATTTAGTTGAGATCTTTCTTTTTCTCATAACAAAAGCCAATAACATATCATTGTAACATGTTCAGAAAAAAAATACATCCTAAAGTTGGGCCAACAGCCGACAGATCTTCCTCCCACTAATTTTACAGAGATCAACAAAATGGGTAAAACAGACAAGAGTTACTTCTTTGTAGGGGTGGCAATTTTCGACACGACATGGGTTTAAGCAGGTTTGGGTTTTGGCATATTCGTGTTCGTGTCGGAGATGTCAACCCGTTTAATAATCGTGTCGTGTTCAGTTTGAGAGCCTTCAACACGCGAACACGATTATGACACGACACGATTATGATACGAATACGTTTATAACACGAGTAACACAAAGAACACCGAATACATATTATACATGATAGACACGATTAATACGAATATTGATACGATTATAAAATAATATTAAATTTAAAACTACTAAACTTAATATTATAGTTTTAGACATTTTAGTCCATACATGTATCCAAATTTTAAAATAAAAATAGAATTTTAAAACCTAGTAAATTTTAAAACTTAAGATATTTTTATCATTTAACAAAAATTGAAAACCTAATTCTATAACGTGTCATAATCGTGTTAACGGGTCATAATCGTGTCAATTGAGTCGTGTCAATCATGTAAACGTGTCTTAATTGTGTTAGACAGGTCGTGTTCGTGTCTAACATGAGCACGGCCTGTTTATTATTCGTGTTAGTGTGTCGTGTCGTGTCGTGTTGCCCGTTTAATAATCGTGTCGTGTTCGTATTGAGTCTTAGTGACACGAATAATAAACAGGTCGTGTTCGTGTTGGGTCACTCTTAATCGTGTCACAGCTCGACACGATACGAACACGACCCACGAACATGAATTGCCACCCTACTTCTTTGTCTCTTTTTCGGCTTTCACTCAAGGCATCTATCTGTTTGCCCATTTCCTCTACTGGACATTGCTCTCATTCAAGTTGTTGTCTATATCCAAATATTGAGTAAATTTTCCAATGTTTTAGCATCATTTTAGTTGAATGAGATTTTTCCTGAATTATCTTTAACTATCAAGCAATTTGCATAAATTCCATCCATCCCCACAAACAGTACAATTAGTTGACCATCACAAAGATTTTAGCCTTGTAGATAATCTTCACTGATAGCAAGACCAATTGATCTCATTAGGCTAGCAAGAAGAATCCTAAATCCATCCTGTTATAATAGGGAAGGATTTACATAAGATATTGAAGTTTTTCACATTAGTTGAATGTAAATACATCCATTAAAAAATTAAACAGGAAAAGACAAACCTTTTTACGCTCTTGACGGATATTTTTCCTTTTATTTTGCTTCATGTCCATCAAAAACTCATCAAAACTGCATGAATAAGAATAGCAATTATAACATTTTTATATTTATCAAAAATTCAGTGGGGTAGAAAGAAAAACGAAATTATGCAATCAATATCAGAGATTAGTGACCACACGGAAAATGGAACACAGAAGTAAGTCAAAGAATTTTACCAGAAAATTGCCAGAGGAGGTGATCCTAATCACGTAAAATCTATACTCATGATCACATTTAATTATACAAAGGCTCCAGAGATTTAAAAAAATCATTATAGGCCTCTAATGGAGAAGTGTGCCAGTATTAAGAGACATCTTACAAATGAATAAACAGTTTCAGTATCCTTACGTTTTGTAGTTACGATTTTTCCAGTGGTACTGCATTCCAATCCTCTGCAAGAAACCTTTTTCCCTCAGTTTGTGCCACTCGTTTTCCGATGAGAAGGTTATGTGTAGTGAAGAAACGTGGGACTGTCAAAAGAGATAAAGCCATGTTGAGTGGGCAAGATAAGGAAATGGAAACAAGAAATCTAACTCGATTTCAAGGAAAATATTTCCCACCTTATTATCATCTTCATCTCATTGATCCAAGAAATAAACTTAGACTAAAATGAATTTAAAAAAAAAAAAAAAGGAATAGCAATACATTTAAGAACAATAACAGTGTTTATAATGACTTGATATTAATAGAAATATATTTAACAACATTTAAAAATGGCTTGACATGAATCACATGATATAAGACAATACCTTGGCCGTTAGATCCTTCAGCGCAGATACTATAACATCAAGAACTTGGTCTTTGAATGAATTATTGCGTATCAAAATCCTTGGGCCAGTTACAGGAGTAAAAGGTACACAACATTGGAACTTTGGATAATATCTTGATCCATAACTGTAGTAGGCATCTGCCCAACCATGATCAAAAACAAATTCACCATAGGAATGGCTGCATATACAAATAGAAAGTGATTAGGAGTAGAACTACTAAATCCGTTGGCTAGAATTTTCTGAAAGAATTATAAAAGAAATTACACAAGAACTTGCTGTCTTACAGCATATCAGATGCTAAACCTTTTCAGATAGAGCGGAACAACACCTAAAATATTTTCACTTTCATCCTTAGCAACGATATGGCATGGCATCCATCCTGTTTCCTAAAAAAGTTTTAAATGAAAAATTAAGACAATAGTGTAAAATCCAGGCTGCTTTCTATTCGTAATATCATTACAATAATATTTTCGTACTAGAAGAAACAGGAAGAATTTTTCAGGCTATTTACGTTGAACATACAACTAAATAATAGGACTTTATAACACCTGAAGGATCTTCTGCATATATTCGTTTCCGCATATAAGTTTTGAGATTATTTCTCCAACACAAGGACAAAAGCTTCCACAATTGTAACGAGCATGACAGCAGAGGATATAAAAAGCGTTGCATCAAAGATATGATATACAATAAATACACAAATTAGAGAAAAATTGTGTTCAAGGTTTGCACAGTAAGGGCAATTAATGGGATTTTCTAAATGTAAATATAGGTTTATCAGCTCAAAACAATGGACATACTTATTGCTTTCTAAGCTCCAAAGAAATGACTGCTCAACAAGAGTACATTAGCTTCAATGGCCATTCTAAGTGCCTTGTTGATAAAAAGACAGTGAACAATGCTTAGATACCTTCACAGCGCAACCTGTCTCTTCTAAGCTTGAAAGAAACCCATGCGTAAGAAATGGATTGAATTTCTCAGGGCCCGTAGTATCCAGAGCACAAGCATCCCAGCCATCTGATGAAACCTCTGAGATTGAAGAAATAACCGAAAGATACATCTTTTTAGGCTTCCCCTGGTTTTCCGTGACTCCCTGAATGTAAAATCAATAACAAAGGAGTTAGCCACCAAACTCAAGCACAAAGAATTGATTAGTAGATGATCATAACTCTGATAGGACCCTCAAAAGAGAACACCTCTGGTCCTGACCCTGTTAGAGTAAAACTCCCCAGCGAAGAATCCAGAACTTGTTGCTCCGAAGTCTTCTTAGATCCCCAAAATAAGGCACTAATTTGAGATGTCTGCACGTTATTCCCGATATGTTGTCTGCATGGTGATTTTCCCTAAAATTATTAAAAAAAGAAAAAAGAAAGAAAATAATGCTTAGTTTCAGATAACCATCCTCAACATCAGATACTGACACATGCTCCATGATTATGAATCCTAAGAACAAAGAGAAAAAGTTACAACATTAAACAAGAGAGAGAGAGAGACATTTTTACAGCTGAAACGGACAGAGAGAAAAGAGAGAGAGAGGAAGAGAGTTACAAGGTTACGAAGAGATCCGCCGAGAAATGGCGAAGGCTTGCAGTAGCAGCTCACTACTGCTGCCATGCCCACCACAAACGCACACTTCCAGCTGCTGTTTGCGCTTCCTCCCAAGTCCCAACTGAAAACAGAAGCAACAAAACACACACAAAAGAAAAAAAAATCAAAATGGAAAACTGCGAGTATATAGCTTCCACGTGGCAATTTATAAAGCAGATTTTCGAATTTTAACTTATAATTTAATTTTATTTGAATACGTGATATTTTAAATTCTTTTAGGATTTTAATAACAATGGTAAATAACTGTTGTTATTGATCTATAATTCTTTATTAATAATTTTGTTAATATAATGAACTCTATATAATCTCAAACCACGTTACCTGGGTGATTATAATAAATTATATTTTAATTATATTATTGAATTTCATATATCCTTTCAAATTAAATTAAATAACATTGTAATAATATTAATTTTTTGTTATTTAATATTTTTGTTTTAAATGTACCATGTTATTATTTGAAACAATTTCAACAAGTATCTTCAAATTTTAATTTGATTTTATTTAAGAATAGCTATATATTTTTATCAATCATACCCTTAGAAACGATATTAATATTTTATATACTGTTATAAATAGATTTTATTATAAATAAATTTCTATCTCCAACTTTGGGGTATGAATGGACGCTCTCGTCCTGGTCTCCACCTCTTGGAGCAAAGAGCTCTCCACCTAATATAGAATTATTTAAAAAAATTATTTTAATCTAATTTATCAAGGTTATATGCAGAATTTTTTATTAATTTTTTTATTTTTAAAAATTAGAAATTAATTTCTATATACTATATCATTTTTCTCTAATTTATGCTCTTTTACACTAGCTAGCCTGACTCCATCTAATAAATCTAATCTAATAGCTAATAAATATATAATAATTAAAATATTACACGTCAGTCACGCTCAATTACTTCCCTGAATTGAGAAAATTAGGTTTGTTTCATCTTCATCATCACTCTTATATTGTAAAATCTACGATAAATGAAATTGACTTTAAAAAGATATATCAAAGAAATATTTTGTTAATTTTTAGAATGTATGATTTTTAGCCGATTTTAAAATTGAAACTTTTTTTTTTTGGTTAAACATTTCGTATCAGATTTTTGCGAGCAATGAATTTTATTGTTCTTGGCTTTTAAGTTGATCCACCATTTGATTGTTGCAGACAAGAACAATAAAACTTAATTTTACTGTTCTCAGGGCTTCTACGCGTATTGTATTGTTGGAGAGAATAAGAAGAAGATAAAAGATATACGTATATACCTTAGTTGTATCAATTCCGAGTGTACGTGAGAAGTCACACGTTAATTTGAAGACAAATGATTTTTTTTTTTTTTCGATTTCTATTTTGATGTAGATTTTGTCACGTCAAAATTGTCAGGTCTTTTTCAAAGGAAATAATCTTAGATGTACAACTAACTTAACAACCAAACCCATATATAATCAGACCTGGCATCAAGTTTAGAGTGATGGTGAAAATAAAAGAGCTTCGATTTTCTTAACTTAGGGAAGTAATCAATTGTGAGTAATGTGTAATATTTTAATTATTAAATCTTTATTAAACGTTAGATTAGATTTATATGGGATGGAGGGTGGCTAATTAGTGTCTCAATTGAAGTTAAAAATTTAAGTCCCAATTGTCTTGTCTGACCCATATTTACGTTGTGTGTGATCTATAAAATTTATTATTCTAATAATAAAAATTTAATAAGTATTGATACTATAAGTGCATTTGGGTTTGCTATTACATAACATTTTTTTGGATTCTCCTATAAGCTACAGTTATTTTGGTATTTGGTAAACTCTTTGAAAACTGATTATTTAGAAGCTTTAGCTCATAGAATCTATTTTTTTGATAGATTGCAAAAACAGGTATGTCACGCCCTAACATCTCTTATTTAGAGATTTTAGGAGTGATTGAATTAGAAATTAATAAAAGTACGTCATCAATATAGCATTTTCTTTTTTTTCATATATATCTCACATGAATTCATTACAACTTATGACTATATGTTCGAATTTAATTTTTACATAAACTGGTGACTAAAAGCAATACATCAGTTGCTAGTCTCATAACAAGCTAGGAGAATCAAGACAATCCCCAAAACCATTGTAAGCATGTAAACTCCAGACTTCCTAGGAAAGCTCTGGAATATCTCTAGGAGGAACATCCTTCTGTGTACCTGTGGAGGGAGGGGGTAAGCATAAAGCCTAGTAGGAAAATTTTAATAGTATACTAAATCACACATTCAACCATTATTCAAGTACAGAATTATACACCCAATAATAATAATAATTCAAACAATTATATTTATTTGTGCATCAAGTTTATAATCGTGTTTCCCTTGGATCCGTATACAAAACAGCCTATCCAAGGTCCAACACTTCATGCAAATAGTATTCGTGTTCCCCTTGGATCCGTATACAAAACAGCTCATCCAAGGTCCAACACCTCATATGAATAGTATTCGTGTTCCCCTTGGATCCGTATACAAAACGGCCCATCCAAGGTCCAACACATTATATTATTACATTCGTGTTCCCCTTGGATCCGTATACAAAACGGTCCATCCAAGGTCCAACACATTATATTATTATATTTGTGTTCCCTTTGGATCCGTATACAAAACGGCCCATCCAAGGTTCAATACTTCATGCGAATAGTATTGGTGTTCCTCTTGGATACGTATACAAAATGGCCCATCCAAGGTCCAACACCTCATGTGAATAGTATTCGTGTTCCCCTTGAATCCATATACAAAACGACCCATCCAAGGTCCAACACATTATGTTATTATATTCGTATTCCCCTTGGATCCGTATACAAAACAACCCATCTAAGGTCCAACACTTCATGCGAATAGTATTCGTGTTCCCCTTGGATCCGTATACAAAACGACCCATCCAAGATCCAATACCTCATGTGAATAGTATTCGTGTTCCCCTTAGATCCGTATACAAAACGGCCCATCCAAGGTCCAACACATTATATTATTATATTCGTGTTCCCTTTGGATCCGTATACAAAATAGCCCATCCAAGGTCCAACACTTCATGCGAATAGTATTTGTGTTCCCCTTGGATCCGTATACAAGACGGCCCATCCAAGGTCCAACACCTCATGTGAATAGTATTCGTGTTCCCCTTGAATCCATATACAAAACAACTCATCTAAGGCCCAACACTTCATGCGAATAGTATTCGTGTTCTCCTTGGATCCGTATACAAAACGGCTCATCCAAGGTCTAACACCTCATGTGAATAGTATTCGTGCTCCCCTTGGATCCGTATACAAAACGGCCCATCCAAGGTCCAACACTAAGGATTTCATATTCGCATTCTCCTTGGATCCGTATACAAAACGGCCCATCCAATGTCCAATGCATACATTTATACTCCTTTAATATAATTTCTAAAATAAGTCCCAAGGCAGTACAGTTTTTATGAAAAATCCATACCAGAAGGGTACATTCGGGTCGGTTCTGTGATCGCGCTCGACACTGTTCACTGTGCACTCGACATTGTTCACTCAACACTCGACAGGAAAGTGTCGAGTGGCGTCAAGTGAAAGGTCAGAAGTTGCATGCAGACATGTAAACCTGTTCCATTAAGTCAGTTACACCATTTCATTTCCAGATTTCGACCTCTAATTTCAAAAATTCACCAAAAATCCATTTTAACTCCAAATTCAACGAAATCAGTGGCTAATTAAAGCTTCATATGCCTATTTTCCTAAACAAATAAAAAATCATACAATTCTTAATCCAGAAAATGCATCAGCTCAAACAACACAAGACAGTCACATGACCTACAACTCCCCTCAAAACCATTTCTACTTCACTTTATCAACACTTAGTTTTCACACATAATTCTTCATTCAAACCACAAACAATCAACTTGCAATAAGTAGTATCACTCATAGTTCATCATCCAAGCAACAAAACAATAAATTTAGAATAGATCACATACATAACAACCCAATATCAATTAAACAACAAAATACATGACATGAGGTAAGTGTAGTGTTAGAAATCTCTACTTGTTTTTCAAGCTTAGACACTTCCTTTAAATTCTTCCTCTCTTTTCTTCTTCTCCTTCCTTTCTTTTTCCCTTCGCTGGAACCGCAAAAAACTTCTCTCTTTTTCCTTTTTCTTCTTCTTAATTCTAGAAAAACCTCTCTCTCTCTTACTAATATAAGGCCTTGGTTCATAGGCCTAGATCCAGCAACTTCCAACCCACTCAATCCTTTATACACAATTTCTAAATTTTACAATATATAAATGGATATATATATTAAATTTTCTTTTGAAACTCCACAGGGTATGAGACAACTTTTGAAAATCTGATTTTGAAAAAATAAAATTAAGTTAAATTAAAATACCAAAATTGTCCGTGTAATTTCATATAAATTCAAAAATACCCCTAAATATTATAATGTTAAAATTAATTAATTAGTTACTAAATTATAAAATTAAATAGTTTTACATTTTTTAAAATTATTTTAAAATATTAAAACTATTATCAGAGTAATGTCATTGTCCAACCATTGTCCGTCCTCTAGCCGTTGCCAGCATCCTCTGACTGGCGCATAGAGCGACACTACCAACTCCAAGAGAATCGTCAAAAGCCGCCACACATGAATCCGTGAATAGTTTAGTCATTCATGCCAAAAATCAACCTTATTAGACAGTTAAAGTTCCCTATAATGTTGCTCCATGCACAGGTCGAAGGATGCTAGTGACGGCCAGCTGATGGACAGTGGTGGCTCTTTGATGATTTTTTTGAATTTTTATTTTAATTTTTTTAATAAAAATAAATAAATATATTTAATTATTTATTTTATTATATTATCTAATTAAAGTATTAATTACGTTTATAATTTTTTGTATAATTTCGTATGTTTATTAAAAATTAGCTTTTGATTGAAAATCATGTTTATCAAACACATATTCATAGCTTTTGGATTGGACAGTAATTTTGCAATGCTAATTTACTAAACATCTTAGACTTTTTTAGACTAACATGGCTCACAATCGATTCTTCCTACAATACTTTTTCACAGCAATTCTCCCAGCTCGATAATCCTAAACACGCCTTATAATTATATTATAATCACGTCTTAGATTAGGAATGGCTCAATACTCATATTAAATAATAGAATAGTGATATTCTTCCAAACTCATGTATGCAAACTATGTATATAAATTGATGTGTCATTGCTCATTTATTCATACATCATTATTCTTTATTAAATAAATTGAATTTGTATATCCACTACTCTCATCGTCTTATGACATATTAGTTTGTATACAAGATTTTATATACTAAGTTTGTAAGATTTATTCTAAATGATGTAAGCATCTTACATTAATTCATGTTGTAAAACAATTATAAATTATGATACTCTTCCAAAATTCTATCCCAAATTTCGTGTCCCAAATGATATGTATTTAATTATAGATTATCAAATAGATAGGTTGATGATGTAATAAATGATCTAATATTTTAAATTTATGTCATGTCATTTGGATTGCATGCTTTTAAAATAAATTTTGGGAAGCATATAACTTCTTAATAATTATTTAGATATATAATAAGACATTTAATGGACTTGGCCTAGGATCTATGGACATTAAATTTTTAGATAAAAAATATTGTAGTGAGATAAGTGTGTAAAACATGACTTTCCTAACTCGGATGCCATTTTATAGAATTTTATGTCTATAACTGATGGTAAATTTTTATAATTTCCAAGAATTTGCTTTCGAAATTTATCATAAAGCTTTTTCTTTATTATTATTTAGAATTGCTTATGATATATAATGATTATATAATTCATTTATTACATTTTTAATTAACTGGAACACAAAAGACATTAATTGTTTATAATATTCATAAAGTGAACATTAAAAATAATTCTCATTTATCGCTTTTTAACTTTCTTGAAACCTATTGTTACTGTTAGTGTCATTGTGACACGTGGCAAACTTCATGCATGTGCAATGCATGTGATCAAGATTTATTTTTTTTAACCTGTGATAAAAACATGTGTTTTATTCTTTTTTCTAATGCATTATGAAATATTTATTTTAGGAAAAGATTTGATTGATTAATTTTTGGAAAGCTTTAAGATATTTCTGATACTTATCCACATTGGTTAAGTATCTTAGTTGATTGCAATCACTTATTTTAATTAGGATTTGTGATATGCTTTCCCATATTTTTTGATCTTTATCTAATCATCCTATTTAGTTTTCCAAGAATTGATAATGATTAGATTTGTTGATTACAGGACTTATATAACTGATTACATAGCTTATATAAGGATTGACACACAAGGCTTGACGGTGGTGTGTGCAGAATTGAGAAGCGCACTTGAGTGTGTTTGTTTTCCACGTTCATCCTTGTAAAAGCTTTATGCTTGAGTAAGTTAAGACTGTACATGACTCATGTGTGTTGACTATGTGCATAGATCTGATTTCTAAGGGTTATTGAGTCGTGTAAGCTTAAGTGAGCTAAGTGATACATGATTCTATAATAGTTACGTTGGTTATGTCTGACTAAACTAGTGTAGTTAAGTATGATGTGTTTGTGAAGTACAACATTAGAAGATTGTGTGAAAGACTATGATTATAATTGAGGTTGATCAAGTTTGCATATATTAAGTTAGTGAGTGAGTGAGTGTTTACCACTGTAAAGAGTCCTAAGTCGATGGTATATTCTATTTTAGTTTACTGTTTTCAGTTAAGTTATTGTTAACTATCCATACTGTAAAAACTAACAATTGGTATCATAGTAGATATACTGACATATAAGTGTAAATCAAACATTTCTTTTGCATTTGGAAGGACTATGGAATGGAAGTTTAGTCACTCAACTACAATTGCTCGAAGATGGGAATTATGCCTATTGGAATGTTAAAATGAAGATCTTCATGAAATCCCTTGATGATAGAGTTTGGACCGATGTTGTTCATGGATGGACACAACCAACGAAGACCAATAAAGTTGGACAACGAGCTGAGAAACCAGAAAACGAATGGTCTAGAGTTGAATATAGATTTTTCAGCTGGAACTTTAAAGGAATCAATGCCATTTTTAGTGCTGTTAATATTCAACAATTTGGGTTGATCTCAAAATGCACAACCACAAATAAGCATAGGATATTCTCCAGGTAAAACATAAAGATACAGAGAAGGTAAAAGATTCAAAATTACTCACCTTGACCTCTAAGTTTGAAAATCTTACTATGCATGAAGATGAGTCTATAAGTGATTTTCATATTAGGCTTTGTGAAATAACTAATGCTGCTTACATGCTTGGTGATGAATATTCTAAGACTAAAATTGTAGGAAAAATCTTTAAATCATTACCAGATAAATTTTAGCTTAAGGTTACAGCTATTGAAGTAAGCAATAATGTGAAGACCATGAGGGTTGATGAACTGCTTGGTTCTCTTCAAGCATATGAGATGGGGTTGAAATCAAGAAAAAAGGAAAAGAGCATTGCTTTTTCTGTCGCTTCAGAAAAGAAAGAAAAATGAAGATTTTAATGATGAGCAGATTGCATATTTGACGAAGAAGTTGGTCAAATATATGAAGAAGAATCTCAAGAAGAAAAATCCTAAGAGAGCCCAGAAAGCAAGAAGCTTTGATGCCAAAAGATTTCTCAAAGAACCAACCAAGAAGATTCAAGAGAAACCTGACAAGAAAGGCCAAGTACAACGCTTCGAATGTAAGGGATTTGGACATATACAATCTGAGTGTCCTAATTACAAGTGAAGGATGGACAAAGACATGTGTGCAACTTGGAGTGATGATTTGAAAATGGATTCTGATGAAGAAGAATATTTCAGTAACTTTGTTGCATTTACTGGTAATGTGTCTGATAAAGGCAAAACAGTTGTGTCTGACATAACTGAGCAAAAAAAATCAGATAATGATGAATCTGATGCAGTGGAGGAAGCTGATTATCATGTGGAACTTCAACTTGCTTATAATAAATGGGAAAAACAGAAGGTGCAAGTCAATAATCTGTTGAAAGAGAGAGAAGTGCCCAGATATGACAAGGCATATGCTAAAGACTGTTTGAGTAGATTTGAAACTGTTGTGGACCAGAAAAATGAAAAAATTGATAAACGTAGAACTGAACTTGCTGATGCTCATAAGTGTGTTGATGAACTTAAAATTGGTTCAGCTCGATTGGATCAAGTTTTAAGTCTTGGGAGAAAAAGCACAAATAAACATGGCTTGGGATTCGATAAAGGTAATATTGCTTCAACTTCTAAAACAATTTACATTAAAGCCTCAACTAACATATTAGATTTAAGCTCAAGTGAAACAAAATCAAGCTCGAAAGGTAAAGAAATTTTTGTCTCACCCATGAGTTTTTTTAAGTCAAGTCAAGTCCAGAAAAGGTAATGAAATTTGTTCCTACTTACTATTGTTGCAGTGTCAAAGGTCACATCAGAGCTAGATGTTATAAGTTGTTAAAATTATTGAAGAGGAAATCTGAACAATTCAGGCAGTTACCCAAAACTCGACCAGTTTTGGTTAAGAAACAGATAACTACATGTAATGTTGCTTTAATTTAAAATCTACAACTAATGATTGTTGGTATTTTGATAGCGGATGTTCAAGACAAATGACAGGGAGCAAGAACTTCTTGAAAGACATCAGATCTTGTAAGGAAGAAACAGTCACGTTTAGTGATGGAGCTAAAAGCAAAGTACTAGTTAACGGTACCTTATGTGTTAAAGGCTTGCCTGAGCTAAAAAATATGTTGTTTGTTGAAGGGTTAAAGACTAATTTAATTAGTGTAAGCCAAATTTGTGATGATCAGTTTGAAGTAAATTTTACTCAAAACAAGTGCGTGGTTTTAGACAAACATGAAAATTGCATTCCTAAAGTCACTCGATCAAATGACAATTGCTACTTATTAACAAACAATAATGCATTTTCTGCCAAAATATCTGACTTAAGTTATGGCACCAAAAGCTAGAACACATAAACTACAGGGATTTGTTAAGTTAACTAAGACTAGTGCAATTAAAGGTGTTCCTACTCTTAATGACAAACCAGATGGTATTTGTAGACCATGTAAGCTAGGCAAACAGATAAGAGGATCACATAAATCTAACACACACCTTTGCACATCTAAAATTTTAGATTTGCTTCATATGGACCTCATGGGACCTATGCAAATTAAGAACATTACTGGAAAGAGGTATGTTTTTGTTGTTGTTGATGATTTTTCAAGGTTTACTTGGGTTGAATGCATTCATGAAAAATCTGACACGTTTGAAGTTTTTAGAAACTTATGTATTAAACTTGAGAATAAACAAAACATAAACATTGGGACAATTGTACAAATTTGAAGTGATCATGGGAAACAATTTGAAAATGTTAGCATATCTCATGAATTTTTAGCTCCAAAGACACCTGAACAAAATGGAGTGATAGAACGGAAGAACAGGACCTTACAAAAGATGGCAAGGGTCATGTTGAATAGCAAGAAGCTAATAAAAAGGCTATAGGCAGATGCTATTAGCAAAGCTTGTTACATCTCTAATAGAGTATTCTTGAGACCTGGCACAATGCAAACCCCCAATGAAATTCTAAAAGAAAGGAAACCTATCCTAAAATATTTTCATATTTTTGGTTGCAAGTGATTTATATTGAATGATAGAGAGCAGTTGTGCAAGTTCGATAGTAAAAGTACCGAGGGAGTGTTTGTTGGCTATTCAACAAACAACAAAGCTTTTTAAGTTTATAATTTAAGGACTGAGAACATTATGGAATCAACCAATGTGGTGTTTGATGATACAGATGATTTCTCTATTTGTTGACAAGAAAAGCATATTATCAGCTTGACAAAGATTGCAAAGGTTATAGAAGATTCGAACCCCGCTATTGCAGACAGCAAGCCAGAGCCAGTTACAACTGATACAACTATTGCAGTTAACTCAGACAAAACTGAACTATCAAACAATATTGATCTTGACAGAAATCAAATAAGAGATGTTAGCATTAGAAAAGATTTACCTTCAAGGATTCAAAAGGTACATCCCACAACTTCAATCATTGGAAGTCCAAAAAGTATAATGAAAACAATGAGCAATGTGAGAAATATGATAAATCATTCTTGTTATGTCTCTTTAATAAAACCAAAAAATGTTAATGAAGCTTTAAAAGAAGATGTCTGGATAAATGCAATGCAAGAAGAGTTAAATCAGTTTGAAAGAAATAAAGTATGGGTGCTAGTTCCTAGACTAAAAGATGCAAATGTTATAGAAACTAAATGGATTTTTTAAAACAAAACTGATGAAAATGGACAAGTTATTAGAAACAAAGCTAAGTTAGTTACACAAGGTTATAATCAAATTGAAGGCATTGATTTTGAGGAAACCTTTGCACATGTTGCTAGACTTGAATCTATTAGGTTGCTGTTTGCTATTGCATGCTTGTTAAACTTTAAATTGTTTCAAATGGATATTTAGACAACCTTCTTGAATGGTTATCTTAATGAAGAGGCTTATGTTGAATAGCCCAAAGGATTTGTTGATCCCAGACATCCAAATTTTGTGTACAAGCTTTACAAAGCATTGTATGGTTTGAAAGAAGCTCCTAGAGATTGGTATGAGAGATTGACTAGCTTCTTGATTCAAAAAGGCTAAACTAGAGGAAGCAATGATAAAACTTTATTCATTAAACATGCTTCTAGCTATTTCATTATTGCTCTAAATGTATGTTGATGATATTGTTTTTAGTTCTACTAATAAACTCAAAGCTAATGAATTTGTTGAGCTACTGTAGAGTGAATTCGAGATGAGCATGAGAGGGGAATTGAATTTCTTTCTTGGTTTACAAGTAAAGTAACTTGAAAGTGGAATTTTTATTTCACAGTCAAAGTATGTTAAAAACTTGATAAAGAAATTTGAATTTGACAAGGCCAAGGCACTTAGGACTCCCATGAGTACCAATATCAAACTAACAAAAGAGAATGCAGGTAATGATGTTGATTCAGCCTTTATAGGAGCATGATTGGAAGTCTCCTATACCTGATTGCAAGTAGACTTGACATCAATTTCAGTGTTAGCTTATGTGCTCATTTTCAGTCATGTCCGAAAGAACTACATTTATCAGCAATGAAGAAAATTATCAGGTATATTCATAAGACATCTGAATTTGGAATATGGTTTACTAAAGACACAAATACATGTCTTGCAGGTTATAATGATGCAGATTAGGCTGGAATCATTGATGATAAGAAAAGCATTTCGGGTGGCTACTTTTACCTTGGCAATAACCTCGTCTTTTGGTATAGTAAAAAGTAAAATAACATTTCATTATCCAAAGTAGAGGCTGAATGCATAGCTGCTGGGAGCTGCTGCACTCAATTACTTTGGATGAAACAAATGATAAGTGACTATGGTATGAATCAAGATTCTATAACTTTGTTTTACGATAATACTAGTGCGATTAATATCTCAAAAAAAATCCAGTCCAACACTCTAGAACTAAGCACATTAATATAAGGTATTATTTTGTTAGAGCTTGTTGAATCCAAAACAATCCACATTAAATATATCTCTATTGAGAATTAACTAGCTGACTTGTTTACTAAAGCACTAGATGTATTGAGATTTGAAAAACTGAGGAAAGCTGTAGGCATTTGTCAGTTATCTGCATAAAAACTGTTTTTAGCTATGTTATTCATATTTGCTTCATCATTTGTCAATTTTTTCAACTTAAGCATGGTTGAGCTGTTTTGATTGTTTAAACTTACTGGTAATTTAATGTCAAAACCAGAGAGGGCTACCAGTTTTGATATGTGAAAGCTATCCTTAGAGAGTGGCTTCAATGTCTCTTGGAAATATGTTAAGGTCACCCACTCTAATAGAAAATGGTTACATTATTTCATGTGTGAAAGCTACTGGTTTTGACAGAAATAATTCATGTTAAGATTAATATTTGTATGTGTAAGAAGCATGCTCATGTTGACCACTCAACAAAATTGAATGTTAAGATAATGAAAATTGATTTTGTTTAAACAGCTCCGATACATGCTTCGTTTTAAAATGACTTTATAAAGTTTAGATATTTCAGTTATGAAAAATTTAATTTTTTTTAGTTATGTGCAATATAACTTGCGAACAATGTTTCATGTCTGACTCAGTTTTATTTTCTTATGTGTTGATATGTCAATAAGGTGAGCCATGTTAGCAAGGTCATTTAATTTGAAGGTCATTTAATTTGAAGGGAAGGTTGTTCAGTGGCGGAAATATTTTGGTGATTTAAAAGCTCATGATTTTATCAGACTCAAAATTGCCTTAATTAATGAAGATTTTCAAAATATTTTTGAAAATTACCATTATTTAATGTGATAAATATCAGTGCAAATAGAGATTTTCTCTTTCATGGATTTTAATCTATTTTGGAAAATCAATTTTATTCAAATTTGAAGTCCTAGAATTTAGATTAAATTGGGATTTTTTGCTGGCTATATCACACTTAGTTTTTAGCTCTTGGTTATCTCAATCTCTCATTGCATATTTGTTTTTCTATCTCTCTTTTAACCCTAAAACGCAATAGCTTGTTTCTTCTTCACCGCCTTGGCCAAATGCAAAACTGAAACTTAATCTTCATCTACTGAACTCGAAACCACTAGCTCATCTTTAATCTTGGACTCATCAACTGAAGAGGAATCAAGCCAAAAAGAGCAGCAGGAACAACGAGAGCAACAAGCAAACCCAGTAATCAAACCAGATCAGTCGCTTCTGACAAAACCAGAACAATCATCAACGAGAGAACCAAATTCACCTCTACTTCACCAGTTCTAGTTGACCCAGTTATGAGGGAGGACGATGATGTCATATTTGGTGAAGTCCAAGATCGTGTAAATCCTTGCAGTCACAAGTTCTTTGATAGGTGTCTATTTATGTATTACTTTTATATCAATTCGTCCATGTTTCTTTGCTATATTCCTTGGTATTTTTATGTTTTTGTGTGGTTTTGATGTTTGTAGGAGTTTTGGAGCAACTTGCACAAAAATGGAGTAAAACCCTTCATTTTCACCTCTGCTAGTCAGTGATCTTCTCGGATTTAATTGTATTGATATACAATGAACCCGATGACATGTTATATACCGTTGGAAAGCTCTCGAAGTCTATTTTCTGGAGAAATTTACGGTTTATAAATCCATTCAGTGTACCAAAAGTTGTAATCAAAACAGTGTGAGATGTATAGAAATGTAATTCCACAAGCCACTGTAGCATGTATAATACGGGTCACTGTAGCAATTCACTGTAGCAGAGTATTTAAACACATTTTAGGGTTTTATTTTCATAACTTGAAGAGGGGAAAACGTGGGAGGAGGCTGCATTTCTGGATTTCTCTCATCCCTTGGAGTTCTTGAAGGAGAAAGAAGATTTTGAAAGAGGAGGAACTACAATTCCAAGAAGATTCATCTACAAAGAAGATTTTCAAAGAATTTGCTAAGTTCTTTCTTTCCTTTTCAATTCTGGAATTTCTCTGTATTGTATTTGTTATTCTGATTGAATATGTGTAACTAAATCTGAATTGGTTGAGGGTGATTTCAAAGCCCTTGATATGGATTTTGTGAGTTGATTGTGTAAGAAATTGTTATCCAATTCTCTAATTGAAGTTGCTTGTATTTTCCCATATCTAATGCTTATGATTGCTTACTGATTGTATTTGGAATGGCCAACTGAATATAATCTGTTGTTATCTATTGCTAGATTAGAAATCTTGATCCGTAATTGTCATGAATTTCCAATCATTAGTAGCAAAATTGTGATCAGAGATTGCAATTGGAAAATACAACCTAGTTAAATAATCCGAACTTGTGTGATTATTGCTTAGATCAACCTATCTTTCTCATCGTAATGCTTCCATTGAATTAAACTAGAGAGCTTGTTCTAGGTTGTTTAATGGATAGAGATTAAATAAAGAGCCTGTTTTATTTAACAACAAAGTAAGGAAAGATTGGGATAACAGAGCTTGTTGTTATCTACGGTTGATAACTTCAATGCTGTAATTGGATTACAATTCTATGTTAATTCACAAATTATATCTTGTGGCAGAGAAAGAACCCTTAACCAAGTGTCTCCCATTGATTTTTCATTTAAATTTACTTTCTGTTTTGTTATTCTTTACTTGCATTCTTATTTCATTTAGTAAAGCATTCAACAAAAATCCCCCCCTGTTTAGTTTATTGTTGCTGGAAATAACAAATTCAATTAGAATCAATCATCGTGGGAACGATATCTTACTTATCACTTTATTACTTGTGCGACTAGTATACTTGCTAGTTTCGAACGCATCAAGTTTTTGGCGCCGTTGCCGGGGATTGATTTTCTAATCAATTTGTTATTCTGTTTTTACTACTAATTCTTGATTGTTATTTCCTGAATTGTTTGTGTTTAGGCTTTTATGTCCGAGGAAGAAGCGGATCAGCGACTTCAGAGAATTAAGGAGTTTCTCCAATCCTCGAATTTAAGACTAAATCGTTCAATTTCCACTCCACCTCCAGAATTTGAGCTTGCACGACACACTTCCCTCCCATCTTCTTGCAGTTCAATCAAATCTGAATCGGAAGCAATGGCGATGGAAAACGATCAGACTCTTAAGGAGTTAGCGGCTCCAATTATTGATCAACAACCGCTATGCATAAGCACCAATTTTGAGATAGATTTTGAACTTAAATCTGGACTGATTCATCTCTTGCCTACATTTCATGGTTTTGCAGGAGAGGATCCGAACAAACACCTCAAAGAATTTCATGTGGTATGCTCAAGTATGAAGCCAACCGGTGTTTCTGAAGAGCAAATTAAATTGAGAGCTTTCCCATTCTCATTAGCAGATTCGGCAAAAGATTGGCTATACTACCTACCACCAGGTACCATTACCACTTGGAATGAGATGAGTAAACTCTTTTTGGAGAAATACTTTCCAGCCTCGAAAGTTACAAATATTAGAAAAGATATTAGTGGCATTCGACAACACAATGGAGAATCACTTCATGAATATTGGGAGAGATTTAAAGGTTATGTGCTAGCTGTCCAAACCACCAAATTAGTGATGGACTCCTAATTCAATATTTCTATGAGGGTCTCTTACCAATGGAAAGGAGTATCATTGATGCTGCTAGTGGTGGAGCACTAGTTAATAAAACACCGAACGTTGCAAGACGTTTGATTAGTGACATGGCAGCGAACTCCCAACAATTCAGCAGTCAATTTGAGCCACAACTACCAAAAAGAGTAAATGAGGTAAGTACTTCAAACATTGAACAACAACTTTGTGAACTTACCTCTCTTGTAAAAGAAATGGTTGTAGGACATATGCAGCAATCTTATGCATGTGGAGTATGTTCTGCCATGGACCATCCAACCGACATGTGTCCAACTTTGCAAGAAGGAGATACAGAACAAGCCAATGCCATGGGTGGATTTCCAGGACAACCAAGGCAAAGGTATGACCCTTTCTCCAATACTTACAGATGTTCTCCAATACTTACAATGCTGGATGGAGAGATCACCCTAATTTAAGATATGCGAATCGTCAACCAATTGTCCCAAATGCCATACCCAATCGACCACCAGGTTTCAATCAACCAAGGGTGCAGCAACCATTTCAAGCACAACCACCACCAACACCACAACCACGCAGCACCGCAACCAGCTCCACAAAAATTCAGGTGTACGTCTCTCGAGGATATTGTTAAGCACTTGCCACTAACACAATGCAATTTCAGCATGAAACTAGGGCAAGTATCCAAAACCTGGAAAGTCAAATAGGGCAATTGGCCACTAACATGAGCAAATTTGAGAGTCAAAGCTCAGGAAAATTGCCATCTCAGCCAGTGATCAATCCAAGAGAAAATGCTAGTGCTGTTACTTTGAGAAGTGGAAAGCAATTAGATATTCCACCAAAGAAATCACAAATTGATGAAGGGGATGATACCACTTCTACCATGAACAAAACATCCACTTCTAATGTAAATCCTAAAATTTCCATTCATTCATATGTTACCCCTCCACCATTTCCCAGCAGATTTGCAAAATCAAGGAAGGAGGAACAAGAACAAGAAATCCTGAAAACTTTTCGCAAGATCGAGGTAAACATACCACTTCTGGATGCTATCAAGCAAGTGCCTCGTTATGCCAAATTTCTCAAAGAGTTATGCACCAACAAGAGGAAGTTGAAAGGAAATGAGAATAAACACACAAGCTCGGATTATTTAACTCAGGTTGTATTCTCCAATTGCAATCTCTGATCACAATTTTGCTACTAATGATTAGAAATTCAAGACAATTACGGATCAAGATTTCTAGTCTAGCAATAGACAATATCCAGATTATATTCAGTTGGCAACCCAAATACAATCCAGCAAGCAATCATAAGCATTAAACATGGGAAAATACAAGCAACTTCAATTAGAGAATTGGATAACAACTTCTTGCACAATCAACTTACAAAAACCATATCAGGGGCCTTGAAATCACCCTCAACCAATTCAGATTCAGTTACACATGTTTAAGAACGTGGTAATTACAATACAACATGGGGACATACCAGAAAATGAAAGGAAAGGGAAAAACTTAGCAAATTTGATGTAATTCTCTTTGGATTGTAGTTCTTCCTCTTTCCAAGCTTCCTTTCTCCCTCAAGAACTCCAAGAGATGAAAGAATTCCAGAGCTGAAGCCTCCACCACGTTCTCCCCTCTTCAAGTTATCAAAATAAAACCCTAAAATGTGTATAAATACTCTGCTACAGTGACTTGCTACAGTGCCCCGTATTATACATGCTACAGTGCTTGTGGAATTATATTTCTATACATCTCACACTGTTTTGATTACAACTTTTGGTACACTGAATGGATTTATAAACCGTAAATTACTCCAGAAAATAGACTTCGAGAGCTTTCCAACGGTATATAATATGTCATCGGGTTCATTGTATATCAATACAATTAAATCCGAGAATATGGTTGACTAGCAGAGTGAAAATGAAGGGTTTTACTCCATTTTTGTGCAAGTTGCTCCAAAACTCCTACAAACATCAAACCACACGAAAACATAAAAATACCACGGAATATAGCAAAGAAACATGGACGAATTGATATAAAAGTAATACATAAATAGACACCTATCA
>SNVD02002350.1:0-15972 GCA_013180625.2 Boswellia sacra | reverse complement strand
GAGAGAATTGATGCGTTCGAAACTAGCAAGTATACTAGTCGCACAAGTAATAAAGTGATAAGTAAGATATCGTTCCCACGAGGATTGATTCTAATTGAATTTGTTATTTCCAGCAACAATTAACCAAATGGGGGGGTTTTGTTGGTTGATTAACTAGATGAAAAACAGAATACGACGATAATTAATGAATAACACAATGCAAACTTAATTGAAATGGGAATTAATCAATGACAGAAATCTGGTCAAGGGATCATTCTCCACCACAAGATTTAGATTTGCGAATTAATTGTAGAATTATCATCCAATTACACCATTGAAATTATCAACCGTAGATAACAATAAGCTCTGTTATCCCAATCTTTCCTTACTTTGTTGTTAAATAAAACATGCTCTTTATTTAATCTCTATCCATCAAATAACCTAGAACAAGCTCTCTAAATTTAATTCAATGGATGCATTATGAAAAGAAAGACAGGTTGATCTAAGCATAAACACACAAGCTCGGATTATTTAACTTAGGTTATATTCTCCAATTGCAATCTCTGATCACAATTTTGCTACTAATGATTAGAAATTCAAGACAATTACGGATCAAGATTCTAATCTAGCAATAGACAATATCCAGATTATATTCAGTTGGCCACCCAAATACAATCAGCAAGTAATCATAAGCATTAAACATGGGAAAATACAAGCAACTTCAATTAGAAAATTGGATAATAACTTCTTGCACAATCAACTCACAAAAACCATATCAAGGGCTTTGAAATCACCCTCAACCAATTCATATTTAGTTACACATATTCAGATACAATACAAATACAATACAATATGGAGACATTCCAGAAAATGAAAGAGAAAGGGAAAACTTAGCAAATTTGATGAAATCTCTTAGGATTTGTAGTTCTTCCTCTTTCCAAGCCTTCAATCTCCTTCAAGAACTCTAAGAAATGAGAGAAATCCAAAGATGCAGCCTCCTCCACGTTCTCCCCTCTTCAAGTTATGAAAATAAAACCCTAAAATGTGTTTAAATACTCTGCTACAGTAACCTGCTACAGTGTCCCGTATTATACATGCTACAGTGATTTGTGAAATTACATTTCTATACTTCTCACACTGTTTTGATTACAACTTTTGGTACACTGAATGGATTTATAAACCGTAAATTCCTCCAGAAAATAGACTTCGAGAGCTTTCCAACGGTATATAATATGTCGTCGAGTTCATTGTATATCAATACAATTAAATCCGAGAAGATCACTGACTAGCAGAGGTGAAAATGAAGTGTTTTACTCCATTTTTGTGCAAGTTGCTCCAAAACTCCTACAAACATCAAAAACACACAAAAACATAAAAATACCAAGGAATATAGCAATGAAACATGGACGAATTGATATGAAAATGATATATAAATAGACACTTATCAAATTCACACACACTTAGACTTTGCTAGTCCTCGAGCAACTACGACAATATGAAATAAAACTAAACCGAAACAGAATCAACAAAATATTAAAACACACAAATGCTTCATCTTGCAAATAGGCCTCAAAGATTGTACTTAATTATAACCCAAGGAAAACTTCAAAATAATAAACTTGATCAACAATTTTATCCGAAAGATTAGTTTCGCTTCACTTCAATTCCTCAAGTGTGTGTGTGTAGAGCCATTCTCACCTGATCACTTGTAACCCGGATGAGTTTATGCATAAAAATGAATCATATTTAATATTGAAGATGTGTGTATAAATGAACTCCACAGGCCTGCTTTTCAAGTCACTCTCCACTAATGTAGACATGCACAACACCAAGGATCAAGTAGGACTTTATTAAGCTTGTAACGTTTGGCTTGGGTGATGGTATGATAAAGGATAATAATTTGGCTCAAATCACCCACAAACACATAAATCATTCAAGACTATGTAGAGCTCAACCCTATAACACCACTTCATTTCAATTCACCAGGTTACTCCCCCAAACTTATTTAGAACACTCAAATCTTTTTTTTTTTTGGCAGAAAACAAAAGAAAACTACACCCCCACACTTTGTTGTTTCATTCTTTTTAAAAACACTTAAGGGTATAGATCTCTTATTCTTCTTCTTTTGTTCTCTTTTTTTTTTCTTTTTTTCTTTTTTTTTATTACACTTCCCCTCTCCCACACTTAAACAACACATTGTCCTCAATGTGTAAGTACGTGGACGATAAGTACAGATTGGCTTTTGTTTTCTTTTTTTCTTTTTTCTTTTTTTTTTTTACAAACACAATAGGACTCACTTGCATTGCTCATGACACATCCCACCTCCTCTACCTTCCCAGAACCAGAACATAGCTCAGAATTTAATTATGAATGATCTACATGCTCATAGGTAAGGGATAAACTGTTTGGAACAAATTCATTTGAGGTTAGAAAATCTTTTAGTGAGTTAACAAAGAAAAAGGCTTACAGAGGCTCAAAGGGGTAACTAGGGATCAATTTCAGTCAAGGTTGGCTATTAAGGCTCAACGGTCCAAAGATGGCCTAAATCATTTCCCCAATATTGCACAGTCTAGGATTTCGCCTCGAGTGACCATCAAACAAGTTCTAGAATTCATTGAAATCTGAAGAAACATTTAAATTACATAAACTTTATCTAAGTGAACAAATAACTCAGTGATAATAGCTCAGTGCTCAATGTTGCGCAAGGAATCAAAAGCAAAGCGAAAACCACGAAACATTTCAAGCACACAGATCCATGCATCATTTATCATTTTCCAAGAGTTATTCTTAATTCAATCATTATCTAATCATCGACCCACAAAATGCAAGAAAAGAGGTACGTGGCGTTGTTACACCTGAGTCAAGATTGTATATTTCAACAATCCTTAGGACTAGTAGCCCGCAGACTTAAGGTTTCCAGCCTATATACCTTTATTATGAAGAACAAAACAAGAAACAAGACACTTCAACAACATAAAATAAACAAACTACAGATTTATTTAGAGAGAATGCGTTTCAAGAGTTAAGGAAACCCCATATTCTGCCATTCTCAAGTTTTTCCACAATGTTTTTTTTTTTTTCGAATCGAAACTGATAAAGACAAAAACACACAACAACTCGAAATTACATAAAACTAAACTTACTCAGAAAATAATAAAGTCCAACAAATCAGCAAACACAAACCAGTCAGTTAGAATGGGTCTAAAAAGTTTAGAAGTTAGCCTCCTTATTCAGCCATTATGGATTAAAGAAATCCAGAATGCGTTTCAAGAGAACTTGAACTTTTTAAGCCACAACTCTAAAAGCCAAGATTAGAAAATATTACCTGGGGTGAAAGAAACAACCTGAAAAACTCAAAAGAAATTACATAAAAAAAAAAACTCAAATAAACACAACAAAGAGAAAGCAAACGAAAATGAAGCAAACCAGCAGATAAAGATTACAGATGGATCGTTAAATCCAGTTTACGCCTCTTATTGCCTTCTCCAAACCAATCTATCCGAGCCGTTGTTGGATCAGGCGAATAGACGAATTCTTGGAGTTTATCAATTAACTCCCCTGCAGTTGAAGCTGTAACCAGGATTTGCCTCGCCGATGGTGAGATGAAGTTTTTTTCTACAGCTTGATCAAGAAAGGACAACAAACCATCAAAAAAAATTATTGACATTTAACAAACCAATGGGTTTCTGATGGATGTTTAGCTGTGCCCAAGAGGTGATTTGAAATATCTCCTCTAATGTACCATAACCCCCAGGCAAAGCTATAAATGCATCAGACTTAACAACCATATATGCAATACACCCATGCATGCTAGAGACGTGTAACTCTTCCCCGATTGTATTGCCTATGATATCTCGTACAGCTAATGGTTTAGGGATAATGCCGAGAACTTTGCTCTCTCCTAGGGATGCAGCTGTTGACACACACCCCATTAGCCCAAGACTACCCCCTCCATAAATCAAATGAATACCCCTCGCAGCTAATGTCCTCCCAAGATCAAGAGCTGCTGTTGTAAACTCCCCATCTTTACCAAATTGCGATCCACAAAATACGCATATATTTTGGAGTCGCCGAATTGGTGTTTTCTCCATTTCTACGAGTGCTCTAACCTTATGTAAGACAATGATGCACGTTAGGTAATATGCTTTTCAAGTGTAAGACAGGTTATAATAATGACATTTGAAAATATGGAGAATGGATATATACACACATAAAACTCTCAAATTTGATACATGGGGACATAATTTCGGTGGGGGTTGCTCGAAACAGATTTATCGCCCCGAGATTTGAAAAAAAATAGATATGCTTTCGGTGGGGTTTGACAAAACCTCCACACTTGTCGCCCACGTTTGCATGAAAAATGGAGATAAACTTTCGGTGGGGGTTGACAAAACCGCCACACTTGTCTCCATGTGAGCATACCATTAGAGATATTTCGTAGGGTTTGCAAAACCGCCCACTTGTCTCCCACGTGACGCATGAAAAGTAGAGATATACTTTCGGCGGAGGTTGACAAAACCTCCACACTTGTCTCCCACGTGTGCTTATGTCATGGGGTAGTCATATGGTTTGTCAAAAAGAAACTTGAAATTAAAACAAACAAAATCAACAAACAACAACAACACAAAAACAACATTGATAATCAGATCAAACGAAACAAGAAAAAAAATTCTACAACAACAACACACACATTCAAATATACAAGTAGTTGTGATTGTGGCTCACATCTTCCTCTGGTTTTACGTCCAGTAACGGCTGAAACGCCTTCTATGAGTCGGAGATTTGCTACCCATCCAGTTTTCTTATAAACTGGCAAACAGGGTCGTTTTTAGTCAGATTCCCTAGACGATGATGCTGCATTTCATCACGAAATTGTGTCCATAGATTAAGCAATTCACGCTGAACAAGTCCACAAGAATGTGACTCAAGAGCTAATAAAACATTATCCAGCGACTCATTACTCAAACCATTCTTAATAAATGAAAGTTTATCTTCTCTATTCCTGGACGCAAAACCTAATGAAAGACAAGTCTTGTTACAATTCCATCTAGCACATTTATAACATACTTGTAACCTTTTCGCTCTGTGCCTCTTGGCGTAGTAGCTCTTTCCTAGACCAGGCATGTATTTTGCGAGATTAATGTCCGGCTCACCGGACAATCTCAACTTGGCTTCGATAAGCCATCGGATATCAGCAGGCACATTTAGGAGCATCAACGCCCAAAGTCTAGTCATCCGTACTTTATAAATTTTAAAAAACACATCATTTTGAGAAGTGAAGGAAAATATTTACGAAGGTTCGACAAAGATACAAGCATCCATTGAAGAAGAGAACAGAAGAGTATTACCCGATATACGATCGGGTTTGTTTTTCCTCCAAGATTGCACGTTTCAAACCTTTGGCGAATGACTTCAACTTCCTTTTGAATGTTTCCTCAAGCTGTTGCACAAATGAATTCGAAGTACGGAATAATCAAATTAAACAAAAGGAAGAAAAAGAAAAGAGCAGAAATGAAACTAAAGACACATACAAGAGATAACAACACAATAGCAAACAAAAGTAAAAAACAAGTAAAAAAAATATAAAAACAAATAAGACAGATGGCAAAGAGAGATAAAACCTGATCAATTTGATGGCCTACGAAAGGAATCTCCTCAAGACACAAAAATCAATCATTATTGCCTTATTTTATTTTTCGTTTCTTTCTTTTATTTATTTTTCAAAAACATTGGGTTGCCTCCCAATAAGCGCTTGGTTTAACGTCCTCAGCCCGACGTTGGTTCCATCATGGGAGGATCTAATTTCCATTGTGCTTCTCTAATGGGCTTGGATCCCTCTTCTAACAAGATACGGTCAATGCATATGGATGGACCTTGGATTTCAACAATTGTCCACTCAATAGCTATTTTGTGATCTGTAAGTATTCGGACGAGTTTATCTTCTTGTATTCGTGCAAGGCCCATTTCCTTTGTAACTCGCAAAGTATCATTCTCACCCAAGAATCCATAATTCAAATGATCTGGAAGTGACTTAAGCTCCAAGGTATTGCTTTTCATCACAGAAGGAAGAAGTTTCTCATTAGATAAAAGCAATTCAATGTACGAAACATCATACCTATTTGTGGTGATAGCTATAGTCTCATCCAAGCTGTCACAGCTTTCCTCCACTTCGTTAGGACCCTTGGTATCAGCTTCTTGGTCTTTGGAAACTTTCTATCCTATGTGTTCACTATCGCACATCCACTCCATTCTTGCGAGTTAACTCAAAACATGTTGTGGCACACCAAATAATCAACAACGTCAACTGCAAAAAAAGAATGTAAGTCACTAGAGTACCTCATTGCCTCAAAAATGTTGAAACATATCACCTTGCCATCAAACTCTATGATGAGAGTGCCATCATGAACATCAATCTTTGTTCTAACAGTTTTCGAGTATGGTCTCCCTATAGAATCGGTGTTTTGGGGGAGAGGGGGGGGGGGGTGAGGGGGTGGGTGGATGTAGGAGATGTCTCTCCTCTATTCAAGAACCTAAAAGTCTACTGGGAAAAGCAATTGATTCCCTGCCAAGCACATCTTCACAACTCTTTTGGTATATGCATTAAAACGATCAGCAATTTGAATGATAATACCAATTTCCGTAAAAGATTTAAAGAAGCATAAATAGAATATGGCATGATGTTAATAGATGCTTCTAAATCTAACATAACTCTTTCAGACTTGGTTTTACCAATGGTGCATGGCATGGTGAACGTACCTGGATCTTTGCACTTTGGAGCAATTTTCCTTTGCAATACAGCTGAAACATCTTCCCCCACAATTACTTTCTCATTTTTTTTTAACTTTCTTTTGCTGGTGCATAACTCCTTGAGACATTTTGTATAATGAGGTACTTGCTCGATAGCATCCAAAAGTGGTATATTTACCTCGATTTTATGAGAAGTTTCCAGGATTTCTTGTTCTTGTTCCTCTTTCGATTTTACAAATCTACTAGGAAAAAGTTGAGGAGAAACATATGAAGGAATTGGAGTTATAGGATTTACCTGAGAAGTCAGTGTTTTGTTCATGGTGGAAGTGGTGTCATCTCCTTCATCATTTTGTGATTTCTTTGGCAGGACATCTAATTGCTCTTCATTTTGCAAAGTTATCGCACAAGAATTCTCTCTTGGATTGATCACCGTTTGACAAGATAATTCTTCTGAGCCTTGGCCCTCTAATTTGCTCATGCTAGTGGCCAATTGTCCCATTTGATTTGCCAGGTTTTGGATACTTGCTCCAGTTTCCTGCTGGAATTGCATTGTGTTAGTGGCAAGTGCATTAACAATATCCTGGAGTGACATACCTGAGTTTTCTGGAGCTGGTTGTTGTGCTGGTTGTGGCATTGGTGGTGGTTGCATTTGAAATGGTTGCTGCACTCTAGGTTGATTAAAACCTTGTGGCCGATTTGGTATCACATTTGGAGTGATTGGTTGATGATTACAGTAACTAAAATTATGGTGATCTTCCCATCCAGCATTGTAATTGTTAGAGAAAGGATCATACCATTGCCTCGTTTGTCCTGGAAATCCACCCATGGCATTGGCTTGTTCCATATATTCTTCTTGTAAAGTTGGATACTTGTCGATTGGATGCTCCATCGTAGAATATATCCCACATTCATAAGATTTTTGCATATCTCCTACAGCCATGTTTTCCACAAGAGAGGTTAGCTCAGAAAGTTGTTGTTCAATATTCTGAGGGCTTACCTCATTTACACTCCAATGTAATTGTGGCTCAAATTGGCTACTGAATTGTTGGAAATTTACTGCCATGTTGCCCAAAACAAACAATCAGAAAGAAAAACAAACAAAATATGAATCAACAATGAAAACAAAATAACAAATCGATTAGAAAATCAATCCCCGGCAACGGCGCCAAAACTTGATGCGTTCGAAACTAGCAAGTATACTAGTCGCACAAGTAATAAAGTGATAAGTAAGATATCGTTCCCACGAGGATTGATTCTAATTGAATTTGTTATTTCCAGCAACAATTAACCAAATGGGGGGGTTTTGTTGGTTGATTAACTAGATGAAAAACAGAATACGACGGTAATTAATGAATAACACAATGCAAACTTAATTGAAATGAAAATTAATCAATGACAGAAATCTGGTCAAGGGATCATTCTTCACCACAAGATATGGATTTGCGAATTAATTGTAGAATTATCATCCAATTACACCATTGAAATTATCAACCGTAGATAACAATAAGCTCTGTTATCCCAATCTTTCCTTATTTTGTTGTTAAATAAAACAGGCTCTTTACTTAATCTCTATCCATTAAACAACCTAGAACAAGCTCTCTAAATTTAATTCAATGGATGCATTATGAAAAGAAAGACAGTTTGATCTAAGCAATAAACACACAAGCTCGGATTATTTAACTTAGGTTATATTCTCCAATTGCAATCTCTGATCACAATTTTGCTACTAATGATTAGAAATTCGAGACAATTACGGATCAAGATTTCTAGTCTAGCAATAAATCACAACCAGATTATATTCAGTTTGCTACTCGAATACAATCAGCAAGCAATCATAAGCATTAAATATGGGAGAATACAAGCAACTTCAATTAGAGAATTGGATAACAATATCTTGCAAAATCAACTCACAAAAACCATATCAAGGGCTTTGAAATCACCCTCAACCAATTCAGATTTAGTTAAACATATTCAATCAGAATAACAAATACAATACAGAGAAATTCCAGAATTGAAAAGGAAAGAAAGAACTTAGCAAATTCTTTGAAAATCTTCTTTGTAGATGAATCTTCTTGGAATTGTAGTTCCTCCTCTTTCAAAATCTTCTTACTCCTTCAAGAACTCCAAGGGATGAGAGAAATCCAGAAATGCAGCCTCCTCCCACGTTTTCCCCTCTTCAAGTTATCAAAATAAAACCCTAAAATGTGTTTAAATACTCTGCTACAGTAACCTGCTACAGTGTCCCTTATTATACATGCTACAGTGATTTGTGGAATTACATTTCTATACTTCTCACACTGTTTTGATTACAACTTTTGGTACACTGAATGGATTTATAAACCGTAAATTTCTCCAGAAAATAGACTTCGAGAGATTTCCAACGGTATATAATATGTCATCGGGTTCATTGTATATCAATACAATTAAATCCGAGAAGAATGTTGACTAGCAGAGGTGAAAATGAAGGGTTTTACTCCATTTTTGTGCAAGTTGCTCCAAAACTCCTACAAACATCAAACCCACACAAAAACATAAAAATACCAAGGAATATAGCAAAGAAACATGGACGAATTGATATGAAAATGATATATAAATAGACACTTATCAGAAATCAAGTTCAGGAATTAGTCCCTAGACCCAAATATGACCAAACCCCTTAGTCAAGATAGATTTTGTATAATTAGAAGAGAATTAGGCATGTTGGATATGTCTTAATTTTGCTTTTATGTGATATTCTTTGAATGGTAGCATATGTTAAGGGGGATAATATATTTAGGGGGAGTAGTTAATTTGATTACATTTTTTTTTGATGATAACAAAAGGGGGAGAAATAGTTGGATTGATTATATTCATAACAAGTGCCATTCTTTTTGCTTATTGTTGATTTTATTTTCATTCTTGATTTTAGATTATATTTTAAAGCAATCAATGGTTTGTCATCATCAAAAAAGGGGGAGATTGTTAGCCCTAAGGCTACATGATAATTTTGATGGTAACAATACACATTGATTCATTGTGATTTACTAACATGTTTATTTATGTGCAAGAGTAATATCATTGAAATAATTGTAAAATAAAGAAAATGCTTATTAAAATGAAGTGTTGAAGCTAAGGAGAAGACTACATGTTAAAGGCACCAAAGTTTAAGAACAAGGTTTGACTCAAGGAATGTGACACATGAACAATGTTCAATCAATTGGTCATATATATCTCTATAGATGTCCAAATGACGTGATTCTTGATCCTTTGGAAAGCTTACTCAATTTATAACATTTCATATGTTTTAAAGAAATTCAAATTTCAAGTGCAAGGTTGTCCAAATCATCATGCAAGTTGAAAGACAAATGGAAGCAGCTGATATGAGCACCGAATACTCTTTTGGACATATCTTGAGCTAGAAAAATCAAAATGACTTGATTCTTATGGCATTGGAAAGATGACTTAATGAAGAACATTTCATATGTTTTGAATAAATTCAAATTTCAAATGTAAGGCTGACATAATTGATATGCAATTTGGTGGACTGACACAGAGAAGAAAAATCAACTCACATGAGCACCGAATGGTATTTTGGCCATATCTTAAGATAGAGATATCCAAATGCTTTGATTCTTAATGTTTTGGAAAGATTTTTCAAATATGCAGATCTTTTATGTTTTGAAGAAATTCAAATTTAAAACGGAAGGCTGACAGAGTTATCATTCAATTTGGTGGATTGACACAAGAAAGAAAAATCAAGTCACATGAGCACCGAATGGTGTTTTGGCCATATCTTGAGCTATAGATATCCAAATGACTTGATTCTTGATGCGTTGGTAAGCTTATTCAAATGTTCAAATCTTTTATGTTTTGCAGAGTTTCAAATTTCAAACGGAACATTGACAAAAATGGCAGACAAGATTACGGTTTTTATGGTGGGCAGAAAATTTGGAGTTGGTGTCTTTACTTGATTAAGTTCATCTCATTTGCCTATAAAAGGAGCCATTCTCCCATGCATTCAACAAGTGCAAGAGAAGCAATTTATCAAGCAAAAAAAACAAGAGAAATATCAAGTCTAGAGAGCTTTTATATTCTTTATCTACTCTTTGAAGAGAGTTGTACTTTTGTTGTAGAAATTTTCTTTATTTTTGTATTGTGGTGAGAGTGAGATCTTTTTGTAAAGGATAAAAGTCATTCTTGAGAGAACTCTTTCCTTGGTGAGGTTGTTCATCAAGAAGAACTCTTGGTGTGGTGTTATCAAGAGTTGAAGAAAGTTTCCTGTGAGGTTGTTCATCAAGAGGAACTCTTGGTGTGTGGGCGTTCGAAACTAGCAAGTATACTAGTCGCACAAGTAATAAATTGATAAGTAAGATATCGTTCCCACGAGGATTGATTCTAATTGAATTTGTTATTCAAAAGCAACAACAGAATAAATGGGGGGGGTTTGTTGATGGATTAACTAAATGAAATATTAATGTAAATGCACAATAAAACAACACAAAATAAAATAGAGTGAAAAATCAATGAGAGTAACCTGGTTAAGGGATCCTTCTCTACCACAAGATATGGATTTGCGAATTAATTGTAGAATTGTTATCCAATTACACCATTGAAATTATCAACCGTAGATAACAACAAGCTCTGTTATCCCAATCTTTCCTTACTTTGTTGTTAAATAAAACAGGCTCTTATTTAATCTCTATCCATTAAACAACCTAGAACAAGCTCTCTAAATTTAATTCAATGGATGCATTACGATAAGAAAGATAGGTTGATCTAAGCAATAAACACACAAGCTCGGATTATTTAACTTAGGTTGTATTCTCCAATTGCAATCCTGATCACAATTTTGCTACTAAGGATTAGAAATTCAAGACAATTACGGATCAAGATTTCTAGTCTATCAATAGACAACAACCAGATTATATTCAGTTGGCCATTCGAAATACAATCCAGCAAGCAATCATAAGCATTAGATATAGGAAAATACAAGCAAATTCAATCAGAAAATTGGATAACAACTTCTTGCACAATCAACTTACAAAAACCATATCAGGGGCTTTGAAATCACCCTCAACCAATTCAGATTCAGTTACACATGTTTAAGAACGTGGTAAATACAATACAACATGGGGACATTCCAGAAAATGAAAGGGAAGGGAAAAACTTAGCAAATTTGATGTAATTCTCTTGGATTGTAGTTCTTCCTCTTTCCAAGCTTCCTTTCTCCTTCAAGAACTCCAAGAGATGAAAGAATTCCAGAGCTGAAGCCTCCACCACGTTCTCCCCTCTTCCAGTTCTCAAAATAAAACCCTAAATGTGTTTAAATACTCTGCTACAGTAACCTGCTACAGTGTCCCGTATTATACATACTACAGTGATTTGTGGAATTACATTTCTATACTTCTCACACTGTTTTGATTACAACTTTTGGAACACTGAATGGATTTATAAACCGTAAATTTCTCCAGAAAATATACTTCGAGAGCTTTCCAACGGTATATAACATGTCGTCGGGTTCATTGTATATCAATGCAATTAAATCCGAGAAGATCACTGACTAGCAGAGGTGAAAATGAAGGGGTTTACTCCATTTTTGTGCAAGTTGCTCCAAAACTCCTACAAACATCAAAACCACACAAAAAACATAAAAATACCAAGAAATATAGCAAAGAAACATGGACGAATTGATATGAAAATGATATATAAATAGACACTTATCAAATTCCCCCACACTTAGACTTTGCTAGTCCTCGAGCAATTACAACGATGTGAAACAAAACTAAACCGAAATAGAATCATAGAAAAATTAAAACACACAAATGCTTCAACTTGCAAATAGGCCTCAAAGATTGTACTTAATTATAACCCAGGGAAAACTTCAAAATAATGCACTTGATCAAGAATTTTATCTCAAAGATTAGTTTCGCTTCACTTCAATTCCTAAAGTGTGTGTGTGTAGAGCCATTCTCACCTGATCACTTGTAACCCGGATGAGTTTATGCATAAAAATGAATCATATTTAATATTGAAGATGTGTGTATAAATGAACTCCATAGGCCTGCTTTTCAAGTCACTCTCCAATAATGTAGACATGCACAACACCAAGGATCAAGTAGGACTTTATTAAGCTTGTAACGTTTGGCTTGGGCGAAGGTATGATAAAGGATAATAATTTGGCTTAAATCACCCAGAAACACATGAATCATTCAAGACTATGTAGAGCTCAACCCTATAACACAACTTCATTTCAATTCACCAGGTTACTCCCCCAAACTTATTTAGAGCACTCAATCTTTTTTTTTTTTTTGCAGAAAACAAAAGGAAACTACACCCCCACACTTTGTTGTTTCATTCTTTTTAAGAACACTTAAGGGTATAGATCTCTTATTCTTCTTCTTTTGTTCTCTTTTTTTTTTCTTTTTTTTGTTTTTTTATTACACTTACCCTCCCCTACACTTAAACAACACATTGTCCTCAATGTGTAAGTACGTGGACGATAAGTACAGATTGGCTTTTTTTTCTTTTTTTCTTTTTTTTTTCAAACACAATAGAACTCACTTGCATCTCATGACACATCCCAACATCCTCTAACTTCCCAAAACCAGAACATAGCTCAAAATTTAATTGTGAATGATCTACATGCTCATAGGTAAGTGATAAACTGTTTGGAACAAATTCATTTGAGGTTAGGAAATCTTTTAGTGAGTTAACAACGAAAAAGGCTTACAAAGGCTCAAAGGGGTAACTAGGGATCAATTTCAGTCAAGGTTGGCTATTAAGGCTCAAACGGTCCAAAGATGGCCTAAATCATTTCCTCAATGTTGCACAGTCTAGGATTTCGCCTTGAGTGACCATCAAACAAGTTTTAGAATTCATTGAAATCTGAAGAAACATTTAAATTACATAAACTTTCTCTAAGTGAACAAATAACTCAGTGATAATAGCGCAGTGCTCAATGTTGCGCAAGGAATCAAAAGCAAAGCGAAAACCAATAAACATTTCAAGCACACAGATCCATGCATCATTTATCATTTCCAAGAGTTATTCTTAATTCAATCATTATCTTATCATCGACCCACAAAATGCAAGAAAAGAGGTACGTGGCGTTGTTACACCTGAGTCAAGATTGTATATTTCAACAATCCTTAGGACCAGTAGCCCGCAGAATTAAGGTTTCCAGCCTATATACCTTTATTATAAAAGAACAAAACAAGAAACAAGACACTTCAAACAACATGAAATAAACAAACTACAGATTTATTTGGAGAGAATGCGTTTCAAGAGTTAAAGAAAACCCCATATTCTACCATTCTCAGGTTGTTCCACAATTGTTTTTTTTTTATTCGAAACTGATAAAGATAAAAACACATAAAAACTCTAAATTACGCAAAACTAAACTCACTCATAAAATAACAAAGTTCAACAAGTCAGCAAACAAAAACAAGTTAGTTAGAATGGGTCTAAAAAGTTTAGAAGTTAGCCCCCTTATTCAGCCATTATGGATTGAAGAGATCCAGAATGCGTTTCAAGAGAACTTGAACTTTTTAAGCCACCACTCTAAAAGCCATGATTAGAAAATATTACCTGGGGCGAAAGAAATAACCTGAAAAGGCTCAAAAGAAATAACATGAAAACTCTCAAATAAACACAATAAAAAGAAAGCAAACAAAAACAAAGCAAACCAGTAGATAGAGATTACAGATAGAGCGTTAAATCCAGTTTACGCCTCTTATTGCCTTCTCCAAACCAATCTATCCGAGCCATTGTTGAATCAGGTGAATAGACGAATTCTTGTAATTTGTCAATTAACTCCCTGCAGTTGAAGCTGTAACCAGGATTTGCCTCGCTGACTGTGAGATGAAGTTTTTTTCTACTGCTTGATCAAGAAAAGACAACAAACCATCAAAAAAATTATGGACATTTAACAAACCAATGGGTTTCCGATGGATGTTTAGCTGTGCCCAAGAGGTGATTTGAAATATCTCATCTAATGTGCCATAACCATCGGGCAAAGCTATAAATGCATCAGATTTAATGACCATATGTGCAATACGCTCATGCATGCTAGAGACCTGTAACTCTTCCCCGATTGTGTTGCCTACGATATATCGTACAGCTAATGGTTTAGGGATAATGCCGAGAACTTTGCTTCCTCCTAAGGATGCAGCTGTCGACACACACCCCATTAACCCAAGACTACCCCCTTCATAAATCAAATGAATACCCCTCGCAGCTAATGTCCTACCAATATCAAGAGCTGCTGTGGTAAACTCTCCATCTTTACCAAATTGCGATCCGCAAAATACGCATATATTGCAGAATAGCCGAATTGGTGTTTTCTCCATTTCTACAAGTGCTCTAATCTTGTGTAAGACACGTTAGATATTATGCTTTTCAATTGCAAGACAGGTTATGGAATGACATATGAAAATATGAAGAATGTATATATACACCCATAAAACTCTCAAATTTTGACACATGGGGACATACTTTCGGTGGGGGTTGCTCGATGCAGATTTATCGCCCCCAAGTTTTGAAAAAATGAAATATGCTTTCGGCGAGGTTTGACAAAACCTACACACTTGTCTCCCACATGAAGCATGGAAAATGGAGATACACTTTCGGCGGGGGTTGACAAAACCTCCACTCTTGTCTCCCACGTGAAGCACGGAAAGTACATATATACTTTCGGTGGAGGTTGACAAAACCTCCACACTTATCTCCCACGTGTGCTTATGTCATGGGGTAGTCATATGGTTTGTCAAAAAAGAAAACTTGAAATTGAAACAAACAAAATCAACAAACAACAACAACACGAAAACAACATTGATAATAAGATCAAACGAAACAAGAAAAAAAATTCGACAACAGCAACACACATTCAAATATACAAGTAGTTGTGATTGTGGCTCACATCTTCCTCTGGTTTTACGTCCAGTAACGGCTGAAACGCCTTCGATGAGTTGGGGATTTGCTTCCCATCCAGTTTTCTTATAAACTGGCAAACAGGGTCGTTTTTAGTCAGATTCCCTAGACTAAAACACAGCAAATCATCACGAAATTGTGTCCATAGATTAAGCAATTCACGCTGAACAAGTCCACAAGAATGTGACTCGAGAGTTAACAAAACATTATCCAGCGACTCATACTCAAACCATTCTTAATAAATGAAAGTTTATCTTCTCTATTCCTGGACGCAAAACCTAATGAACGACAAGTCTGGTTACAATTCTATCTAGCACACTTATAACATACTTGTAACCT